>MU790004.1:336328-351956 GCA_026770625.1 Nicotiana glauca
GGAGGTTAGAAGAGAAGGGTTTCGGCACAGTTTATATACAGTTCAAATAATATCAAAGCGGTAAACATCTAGTACATTAAGCAAGAAACATGTAGGAAAATCAGATATAACCAAATAAAACAATTTATCTAAGCTCGAATTCTGAACCCTGAACAAAATGTTCTGGGTTCTTTTCTCCAGTAAGAGTCGCCAAAGCTGTCACACCTCATTTTTCACTTACTACACCCCCGGGAGGGGGTATAATAATAAGGGAGTTATTTCCAACTTGAAGTGACAATCGAAACGGGATTTATTTAGAAGATTCAGAGTCGCCACTTAGGATATTTATGGTGTCCCAAGTCACCGGTTGAATCCCGAATCGAAGAAACTATTGACTCTGTTACAGTCTGCAAATCAGAAATCTGAGTAAGGAATTCTATTAACCCGGGAGAAGGTGTTAGGCATTCCCGGATTCTGTGGTTCTAGCACGGTCGCTCAACTGTTGTATTTGATTTTATTTGATTTCAATACATGTTCTATTCTATGTGCCTTTATTATTAACCCGCTTTTATTATATATTTTTAATAAGAATTGCAACGTCGTAAAAATGCGTCTCGAACCACGTCGCACCAGTGCACCCATGGCTTTTGACACATCTCGACTTCGTTGAGATTTCGATTTGGGTCACATAAATGCGCCCTCGTATTTAGGAAGGTAATATTATTAAAATACGCGCCTAAAGTAACTACGTGTTTATTATCTTTAGGGAAGACCGTGAAATTCGATAAACGGTCCTCCTGAGTTTCTAAGTATTTTTGTATAAGCACTTATCGAGGGCCCCGCATTTTGCACTTTTATTTGGCGAGGTTCGTCTCATTTTTATTTTAAGGATATCCTAAAAGAACTATATTTTTGTTTGTCTCTAAAAATAAAGAAAAGGTCCTAATCAATTACTAATAAACCTACTTCATTTGGTCCCTCAATTGCTTTGGGCCTTAAAATGGCCCACGTAGAGACATCACAACCCAAATACATATAGAGGCTGACTAGGCCATCTGTGAAGGTATCAAAGCTCAATCGCTTGAGAGGTCTGACTGCCAAACCAGATGAATTCAAGCGTTTTAGGCGTCTTCAAAAATGGTAACAAGAAAATAATACGTAACTACATCAAATTAACAATACATGGATCATTGAATTTCAATTTCACGTTCCAGTTATTTTACTTACTAGCTTTCTGTTGAATCTCAGGTATTAATAAGGTGAAAAATAGGTTGGGAAAGTGATTTTATTAATATGCATCATACTACCTATTTTTGAATTAGTTTTAGCTAAAATTACTATATTGACACTCACGGGATTCACGAATTCAAAATTGAACTACTGTAATTATGAATGAAGCTCGTGGACTGATTCTCAAATCATTTGTTTAACTTGTTAATACGCGTGAAGATCACAGACCTCAAAACTACTTCCTGTTTCAACTATCCTTCTAAGTTCACGGATTTAATTACACAAAAATGACATTAAACTAACTGAGGCTAATTAACACTCTCCAGTGTTCACAGTCCACAGTCCATTACACATTGATTCCAGTCCACTAAAAATGAGCTAGAGTGATAAATTCATCAAACCAAATCCTAAACTAACTGTAGTAACATGAACTGATGAAACAGTAAAAACAAGCTTCAACAATGTAACAGATATCAATTGCATTGCCATTTCATGGGAGGAATACATCGAAATAGGCTCAAGCATGTACGTGGAATATGAAATAGGAGAGAAGAAGAGGATTAGCAGTAGTAATAGGCAGTAACAGGAGCAGTCAGCAGGTCTCAACAACAATAAGCCTTAAATAGGAATGGTTTTTGATCCAAAATAGCTTCAAACAAACCAATATAACACCACAGAGATGCAGTACCCAAGTGATTATCAAAACTAGCTCAATTGGACTCCAAAATTACCCAAAACCAAATAGAAACAACTCTGAAGCTTCGGATTTCTAGAACTGACAATGAAAACTACAATTTAACCTCAACAGCCTGAATTTAAACTAAGGAATTTGAATAGAACAATTTTTTTTTTGGATTTTTGAAGGTTTTCTATTGTTTTTTTGGTTTTTCTGGAAATTACTACTGTTTTTGTTTTGATTTTTTGAAGATTTTTGAGTTTGGATCTCAAGTTTCAAATCCAAAAACTTGCAGAGAAATGAGGGAATTTTTTGTGAGGCTCACCAACTTTTGATTTTTTTTAGGGGTTTTCTAACTTGTTATACAAGGCAAATGAATGCCTATTTATAGGCAAACTTAGGGTATAATTTCAGATTTTTATTTTCTTCTTTAGTCCCTATTTTATTTCTACTTTTGCCCCTTATTTTCTGACTTGTGTCACAAGCCAATACACTACAATTACTGAAATTACACTAAAGTCCTACTTTGGAAGGTCCTAGGAGGTTCTAGTTTCAACTACCATGTGCTACCCAATCCTAAATGTCTAAGATACCCTTGGATTTAACCTACAATTACTAACACTAGTTTAAACTATCAGCTATAACCAGACCAATTATTCAACTACAGTTAATCAATAATTGTTCACAAGCAAACAACCCTTAAAATCAAATTAAATAGACAGATGAAATTAAATCTAAATTTGATCATTTGAACCAATCATAAAATCAAACTGGGCAGAATTCACACATGAGAATTATGGAAATATCAACTAATATGAAGAAATTTATTCACAGCTTAAACTAAACCCTATAATAATATGCTTGATTGACAAAAAAAAAGAAAATTAACAGGAATGGCAGGATTAAAAAAAAATGAACAACAATCATTAGAAAGAAAAATGCAAATTAACCTACCTACTAATCAGGTTTACTAAGAATAAAAATTAGACTAATGATGAGATTAAACTTATATTATCAATTAGCATCTACATGAATCTAATACACAGAAGCACGAAGAAGTAGGAAAACAAACAAAGAAAAAGAAAACCCCAGGGGCAAAACTTACTGAAAGAAACTCCAGTCAATCAACTTTTCAAATCCAGGTGACAATTGAACGCCCTAGATGGTTGAGCCTTCATGCAAAGGGTGAGAGTATCACATTATGCTAATCTGGTATAATTTGATGTATTTAGAACTTCGCCGGAAAAACTTCGACTGAAGATTCGAACCGTACCAGCCACATTCGAGACAAGTGGTTATGGGGGTTGTGTAGAGGAGGCTTAGGTGGTTATACAGTGTTAACTTGGTGGTGATTGGGGATGGTGGCGTTTTGGCCGGAAAATTTTTGAATGAATATTCGACAAGCTGGGATAGGTTTTGAGGGAAACAATTTGTAGATTCGAGATGAGGGAGAAGAGAGGATCATGGGGTGCCATTTTGGGGTGGATTGGAGCGACCGGTGTTCGCCGACGGCGGCTAGGGTTTGACTGTTTCAAAGTTTTTGAGTGAGATTTGAAAGAAATCATGGCCGAATATGGAAAGGGGGTGTAAAGAAGAAGTGACAGTGAAATTTTGGTAGTCATTGGACGCCGGACGCCGGACGCCGGCGTGGGGCGAATTCCGGCAGCGGCTCAGGGCGGAGGGACGGCGGAGGCAGTGTGCTACAGGGGTACGAGGAAGGAGGTTTGTGTCGATGACTTTGTAAGGGTTTTATGACACTTTTATTAAAATGCAAGATCAAATCTGGGCCGTCGAATGAAGGTGAATGGATGGCCTGGATTTGATTTGGCATTTAAAACTCAAAATGACGTAGTATGATCCCTATACTACGTCTTTTCATTTGTCTCAAGGGCATGGGCATCTGGACCAGGTGGGGTGACATTGGGCTTGGACTGGGCGTGTGACATTATTTTGGGCTAGGGAAATTATTAAAAGAGCCCATTTGGCTTTGTATTAGACACCCTTTGTTTTATATTGTATTTTATTTACTTTGCTCTGGTATTTCATTTTCATTTTGTATTTTTGTATATATTTTTTCTTTATCTTGCATTTTTCAGACTTTCTAAAAATGTAAAAATTAAAACCAATACTTAATAAAATTCGAGATTAAATTGTTCAACTCCTAAAATTACTTAAAATTCTACTTAAAAGATAAATGCAACAGTTAACAATTAAAAGTGCAAAGAAACTATTTTTTATTTTCTTTAATTTTTATTGTAAAATAAATTAACACCTAATTAATACCGAAATGTGAAATTAAATTCCTAATGCAAATGCATATTTTTGTATTTTTAATATGAATTATTATGCAACCAATTAACACAAAAATGCCACAAAATTAGCAAAAATAAGAAAATCAATTATTTGAAACTTTTGGAATAATTTGCTTTAGGGCAAAAATCACGTGCTCACAATGATATTAGTGCCTCAATGATATCTTTCCTCGGTTTGATGTTCAGTAGATCAACTAGACCGCCCAAAATTTTGACCACGATATCTCTGCTTCCTTTTCCTAGATCATGCTACCACATATGAAGTTTCAAGGGGATCTCACTCAGGACTGAGAAGGTTTCGATGTTACTTGAAGTCATCCTGCACGTTTATTTAAAAGGGGAATTTTAATGACTTATTTTGAAAACTGGCTATTTGTGCAAAATTCTCTATTTAACAAGACAAGGATTTGGTTTTGCGAATAGGGCCTTTCAGCGCTTCTGGGAAAAAGATTTTAAGGTTGTGCTCGCAAATCGTTTAAAAATGACTCAGGCTGGCCGTTCTTGCGAAATAGCCTTCCGGCGTCCTTCTTGGGACATTCGGCTTATTTTAACAAGAATGGCATCACCCGACTTTATTTATGACAAAAATTAAAATTTCGACATTTTTTGGCTATTTTTTCAAAAGGGAGGTTGGACCTGATGAGGGTTTCCTACATATCTCATATCTGGTGAGAATCAAACCAGCGTAGTTCGGGCAGAGGTTCCGAAATCAAAACTATTTTGAACAACAAATATTTTTTTTTTCATTTTTCAAAAATCCGTCAGCATTTCGGTACTATTTGGGCATTCAGTTTTTCAAAACAAATGGTCGCCCTCACTTAGTCCTAAAACTGCTTATTTTTCTCAATTTTCACTCATTTAGACAAGCCAGTCAACATGCAAAGCCGAGCAAATAAATACGCAAGTAGCACGTAAGATGCATCAGGATGGTCAATTCATTTCAGGCCACCTGTACTAGACGGACCCAACCCCTATGTTGAGTCCCCTAAGTCAAATGCACATGATGCAAACAAACGTCCTATTAGGTATCCGGCATGAGTGTTTGTTTTTCTAGGTTTAAACCCTAGGTTTATTGGTCTAGACCTGGCTTACCCGAGCGGACAACTCGAGCCGGGAGGAGGGGGGGGAGAGGCAGCGTACCGGGGATACAGAAGCTCCACCGGCTTA
The DNA here is from genome assembly GCA_026770625.1 of Nicotiana glauca. Lineage (NCBI taxonomy): Eukaryota > Viridiplantae > Streptophyta > Magnoliopsida > Solanales > Solanaceae > Nicotiana > Nicotiana glauca. The sequence continues at coordinate 341,693 of MU790004.1, forward strand.
GCAACTTATCCAACATCGTTCTAAATTGGGAAAGACTCTAAACAGAAGTGAAGCTACACGAAGTGCACCCTTCTCCATGATGTAGAAGACTCAGAAAGAGGAAGGGATTCGCGACAGTTTATATATACAATTTCAACAAATATCAAAGCGGTAAAACATTTAGCACATATAGCATGGAACATGTAGAAAGATCAGATAAAGCCAAATATAATAATTGTACTAAGCTCGAATTCTTGAATCCTGAATCGAAATTCTAGGTTCGTATCCCTAGCAGAGTCGCCAGAGCTGTCATACCTCGTTCTTTACACACCTACCCCGAAGGATAAATGTATAAAGGAGTTTTTCCATTTAAATTGAAATTATTCGTAATGGGATTATTTATTTATTTAAGATTCGCCACCTGGGATAGGATTGTCTTGTGGTGTCCCAAGTCACCGATTTAACTTAAATCCCAAATCGAGGAAAATTTTCAACTTACCAATTTGAGTTTGCGAACCAGAAATTCTGTGTAAGGAATTCTATTGACCAGAGGAAAGGTGTTAGGCACCCCCGGATCCCGTGGTTCTAGCACGATCACTTAAATTATTATAAATGGCTAAAATCTAACTTTTATACATATTAAAACCTATAGTGCAACTTTAGAATTTTGCCGTTTTGGTCAATTTTAAGAAAGTGAACGTCATTTAAAAACGTGTTATGGATCACGTCACATAAAATGCACCCGGATCCGCGACATATTTTTATCCAACGTTTTGAGATTTGGATTTGGGTCACATGAAATGCACACCCGAGTTTAGGAATGTAATTTTATTAAAATCGTGCCTAAAGTGGCTAACGCAATGTTATCTTTTGGGAGGTCCGTGAAGTTCGCTAAACGGCCCTTCCCGAATCTCTAAGTATTGTTTAGTTAAGCATTGAATGAGGGCCCCGCAATTTGCATATCTTATTCGGCGAGGCTCGTCTCATCATTTTTATTTAAAGGCCATTCCTAAGTGACTACGATTTTCTATTTATTATTTGTCTCCAAAAAGAAGAAACATAATTAATTATGAATTGAGTTATACCAAAGTAAGCTAAGAACTAAATTCTCTCAGCCCAAGCTCAAACAATGAACTAGCCTGCATGATGGGCTTTGATACAGCCCATTGCGTAGGCACAGCGTGAGTAGAAGATGGCTCAGGCAGCTGTGATGCCCCAAGCCTGGGATCGAATCCCAGCAAGAACAGCTACAACCCAAGCAGCTATGAGGCCATCGTCGAGCGCGTACAGCAGCAATGATGAAGCACAATGACAAAACATTCTCCTCGTTTTAATTAATAAACATGATCTCCACAATCTCTAAACCAAGTCATACCCCAGCTGAACCATATATGCAATGAATTTATACAAATTATATTAGGTGTGTTACCCAGTTGGTAGCAATGAAAGGACATGTACGTTTTATTCAATTGGAGGTGTTAATCAAACTACAATACTAATTAACTAAGATGAACTTCCAGACTCACTGTGACTTGTACCCAAAAAAGGAATGCTAATCTGTCAACAATTCAAATGCCCTACACTAATCAAATCTAGAACCTTATTAAATGCAGATACCAATTTACTTCAGCATGAACAATGATAAAAATGACTACTAGCTAAGATGAACCTTACTAAACCAGTCCACGAATTTACCTTCTACTACGAGGTCATTGATGTTCAACTAACAGTTAACCAAATCAAGCTACTGCTTCAAATCGATTTAGCAGTCCAGGTCTTTAAACAGTTCAAAGTTATCACAAATACATTCACTCTACTACAAATAGGCTGAAATAAATAATTTCCAAAAATCCTAAAACTAATAGTAATACAGGTAATCAAAGAGACAGTGAAGGCTTCAATGAAACTCAAACAGCAACAGTACTTCCATTTCATAAAGGAGTTACATGAAAGCAGTCTCGAATAGGTACCTGCAATATGGGATTGAAACAGAAAAGGAGAGGTTAGCAGCATTATAGCTTCAGCAGCAATGTACAATAACCAACAGCCCATGAGTAAGTTTAAAGTCCAGAATATTCAATAGCTAATAGAGAATTTAGCAAATCACTCCAAAATCAGTGTGAATAAACCCACAGAAGCTCAAAATCCAATTCGAAATACTCCTGAATCCTTAGTACAGCTAACTCAAGCTGAAACCCACTTAATAGGACCAAATTCACTCGACTTGAAGCATCAAAGAACCTCCAGATACTTTTAAGACTCAATCTTATAGCAAAAATGAAGAACACCAAATAGGAACTTGAAAATGATTGAAATAGGCAATGAAATAGTAAAATGTGTTTGGTTTCTCCTGTTTTTCTACTGTTTTTGGATTTTTACAGTTTTGAATCTCAAAATGCTAATCTGAAAATAGGAGAAAAATAGCTTTGAGAGGGAATTTTGATGGCTGGGAACTTTGGGAATTTCCAGGGGTGTGTAAACTTGTAAATGAAGGCATTGGGGTTGCCTTTTATAAGCAACAAATAGGGTAGAATGTTCTGGAAGCATCCTCCCATTTTTATCCTTTTTTTATTTCAGAAATTAGCATATTAATCCTAAAGTTTTGACTTGTTACCCAAGTTACTGCATTAAGAGTGCAGAAACTTACATTAAGGCCCCCTTCTAAAAGGCCCTAGGGTGTTCTTCTACCTATAGAATACCTATATTACCCTTATTTTGGTTTTGAAATTACTATTCTTAACAAAACAGCCCTTTTCCATGCCCAAACTACCCTTATTTGCCACCTGAAATTACTAACCAAACCCAAACAACCCCTTTTTACCTTAGTTAACATTTGACTATGATTAATTAAGAGGCCAAACTATTCAGCTATATCCAACCTTAAGCCTAATGAAATTGCAATTAAAAAACAATTAAAACTAAACTAAATGAACTAACAGAAGTATTAATTCAGTCAACAAAACCAAACAACACCCAAAATAGATTTGAAGCTAAAATCTAACAAGAAACAAAATCAAATTGCAAGCTAATACTCATATTTACTACACTACTTATCAGGATCACTAAAACCAACTAAATCAAAGTGACACTGAAAGAAAATCTAACTCAAGCAATGATTTAAACTAATTGGAATTAAACCAATACTGAACAATCAATACTAACCAAAACAAAAGCAAGATTAAAATTTAAGCTAATACGAATCACTTAACTAAACCAATGACAGCTAATTTGAAGAATTAAACGACCTAGGTCTAAAATTCAAATCAAACTAGGCTCGAACTTAAACAATTGCACCACAAGTACTCAAACACATAGAGAAATAAAACAAGAAAGAAAGAAATTAAAAAGAGAACTCACTGAATTAAATCTTCAAATGAACTAACCTCAAACTTGATTTTTTAATTAATGTTGCATGTCCATTTCGTCAGAAATGAACATGTAACACTAAATTAAAATTAGCTGAGCACTTGCACCTCAAAACAGACTGAGCTCCTAAAAACCCTAGATCCAAAAATTACCAAATTCTGTACAGATTCGAGAGGTTCTGGGTAGGGATTAGTGATGAGGGAGGGAAGGTGAGTATATGATGTGATTTTGGCCGGGTTTGGAATAAGTAGCGATTTGACCGGAATTTTCGAATTAATATTCGAGAGATGGGTTGTGATTCGAGGGGGATGGTTATGGGGGTTGGAAAGAGGAGGGGAAGATGAGTTTTTGGTGAAGGGACCATTTGGAGCTTCGCCACCGCCGGCGGACGGCAGAGGAACGGTGGGGATACGGTGGCTATACACCGGCAGTCGGAGGTCGGGCGGGGTACGAGGATGGAGGGTTTGGTCTATGAATTTGTAAAGTGTATTATTACACTTTTATTTAAAATGATAGAACAAATCTGGATAGTTGGATTGGGATGATGGACGGCCTGGATTACTTGAGTCAAAACGACGTCGTTTTGGGGGGTAAGGAGCTGGACCGATGCTGGGTTGATTTGGGCCTGGGGTTCGGTCCGGTTAGGGCAATTTTGAATTGGGCTAGTGCAGGGTTGTGGATTGGTCCGGTTTTGGGATCATTTGGATTGAATGACCCAAATTCAACCAATTTAATTCTTTTAATTATTTTTGTTTTGCTTTTGTATTTTTTTATTTTTTGATTTTATAAAAAATGCTAAATTAAAGCTTAAAACAAAATTAACACTAGGATTATACTATTTAAAATTCCAAAACTAACTAATTTCTAATTTAAATGCAAACTAAAACACATTAAAACTAAAAATGCAAAAAAGACCATTTTTGTTATTTTCCTTTTCCTAAAAGTGACTCAACTATTAATTAATCCTAAAATGTGAAATTAAATTCTATATGCAAATGCCAATGATTTTTGAAGTTTTCACTGATTAAAATGGACAAATAAAAACGCAAACAATTAACAGAAAATAACACAAAAAATTCACAAAATTGCAAAAATGATGAAAGAAATCATTTGTTTAAATTTTTTGGAATAATTTTCTTAGGGAAAAAATCACGTGCTCACAGGCCAATCTAATCTCAAGCAAATGAATGAATAACCACAAGGAGGAATACAACAGGGACCTGGGATCTAGTCCCTTAAGGTTCTCCGATAGAAGTACAAGTCAGTGATTGTCTGCAACCATTATGAAGAAAAACACAAAAGGGACCCGATCCCTGTGGATTCGCTCAACCGAACAACTACAAAGTAACAGTAGAAAGTGACTATCTCGTAACTATTGCAGAAGAGGAACACAACTGGACCTGGTCCGTTATTGTTCTCTGACAGAAGTACAAGTCCACTATCCAGTTGGAACGCAACTGCACAGAAGTCACTGTGCAAACAGTACAGCCGTCACTTCTCATTGGGAAGAAGCATATATCAAGAATTGACATCACTATCTATTGTGATATCTTTTGTGATATAATAACTTGGTGCAAGACACAACACCTTTGTGCATTCAGTGATATTCTCTCAACTGTAACAGTGTTTATCCGGCTTGTAATAGGGAGATTGCAAGTTAGTAAAGTTAAAAGCCTACAAGAGTAGGTCATGATTTTTTGATCCCCTTGTGTGGGATTTTTCTACATAAAAATTTCTTGTTTTCTTTACTTTCAGTTTCTACAGCATTCTTAGCATCAACTCATATAGGATCAGGTACTCTATAGTTTGGTAGACTCATGCAAACTAACAATTAGTATTAGAGCTAGTTCTTTCTAAAAGGTTAACACCTAGAAAGGATCTCAATGGCTGCTTCACCCAACTTTGAGGAAGAACAATCAACTTACAGACCTCCCAAATTCATGGTCAGTACTATGGCTGATGGAAGACCCGCATGCATGATTTTATGATGGAATAAGATTCAGAACTGTTGGACATCATTTGTGATGGTCCACATGTCCCCATGAAGAAGCTTTAAGAAACAGGACAAATAGTGTCGAAAGGCAGAAAAGAGTACAATGACATTGATAGAAAAGCTGTAGAAAAGAACTATCTTGCCAAGAAAATCTTGATGTGTGGCATAAGACCTGATGAGTACAACAGAGTCTCAGCTTGTGACATTGCCAAAGAAATATGGGAAGCATTTAAAACCAATCACTAAGGAACCACTCAGGTCAAACAATCCAAGATCGACATGCTCACCACGAAATATGAGCTCTCTAGGATGAAGAATGGTGAATCTATACAAGATATGCACACCATATTAACCTCCATCATAAATGAACTTCATTTGCTTGGATATGTCATTCCAAGAAACAAGATTGTAAGGAAAATCCTCAATGTTCTACCTGGGTCGTGGGAAAGTAAGGTAAATGCCATCACTGAAGCTAAAGATCTACAAACTCTGACCATGGATGAGTTGATTGGTAATTTGAAGACATACGAGATGAAAAGAAAGAAAGACAGCAAAAGAAGAGAGCCTAAAAAGGAGAAGAACCCATTGCTCAAAGCCGAAAGTAGTGACTCAAGTGATGAAGATAGTGACATGGCCTATCTTACTAAGAGATTCAAAAGATGGTTCAAAGAAATGGTGTTATACCAAAGTAGGGCAGTTCAAGTAAAGCAAGGAACAACAATCTCTGTCATAGATGTGGAAATCCAGGGCATTTTATCAAGGACTTCTCATTTACGAAATTGGAGCAATACAAAAAAAAATCCTGTCAAAGTAGCAAAAAGGAACCTGGTTCTAGACAAGCGATTCAATCAAAAAAATACTGCCGACATATTGTTAAGCAGGCTCTTGCTGCTTGGGGAGACTCCTCAAGCGAATCCGAAAGGGAAACAGATACGGAAATCATCTCCATGATGGCAGTGGAAATAGAAGCAATGAAGTATGATTCACTGTTTGCGCTGATGGCTCAATCTGATGATGATGAAGAAGATGAAGAAGATGAGGTAAACTTTAGGGATTTTCAAAGAAATCTGAAATCCTACTCTTCCAAGAAGCTAAAGTTGTTAGCAAATGTCCTAATTGATGCCTATTATAGCCTTGTTAATGATAAGGAGATCCGGACCATAGAACTAGGAGAAGCCGAACAATCTCGAGATAATCTTGTGGTTTATGTAGTGGACCTAAATGAGACCATAGCTAATATTGAAAAATAAAAGGAGGCCTTAAATGAAAGAATAACTAGTGTGGAAAATGAGAGAGATGGCCTGATTGTAGTAGTTGTTGATCCAAAAGAAATAATAGAAGGTCTTAACAATGAGAAATACACCTTAGTAGGAAATATTGCAAATACTGAGCAAGAGAGAGTTGACATTTTATTGATATCCACCGATCTAGAGGAAACTATTGAGGAACTCAATAGGGAACATAGGACTGTGATTCTTGGAAAAGGAAAAGAAGTAGCTCGTGAGACACACATCAAGCTTGAAATGGAATTAACTGCTATAAAAACCAGTCTATGTAGTGAACTCGAGAAGAACCAGCAACTTCAAGCTGAATTGGAGAAAGTAAGAATGGATCTTGAGAAAGCAAGCCAAGCTCAAAACTCCGACTCCAGCTATGATTCTGAATCATATCAATTCGCTACTGAGGGGGAAGGACATGGGTCTTCTGACTTTGAAAAGACTCAAGAATCCCCTTCTAAGGTACGTTCATCTGTGACTGCAAACCTAAAGACTAGGTTTGTTCTGGTTGGAACCATTAGGGATGTTGAATTGCCTAAAATATGAAGGAGTGGAGGAAAAAAGAATTTTGAAAATGAAAAGGAGAGAGAGGGTGCATGTGGTGAAGAGAGGAGAAATGGGAAAGGAGTAGTGCTTGCTATATGTGGGGTTAAACAAGAATGGGTAGAAGAGAGTGGCATAAAGTCAGGGGGGAAGTAGTTCTGGGGAAGCTACTGAGGGGTTGGTTAACCTGCGCACAAAGTGATGAACATGTTTCACCTACTGAAGAGACCCTAGCAGACCTGCTGAAAAAGGTTAGGGCAAGCTATGACCCAAAGAAATGCAAAACTCTCACAACAAAAACCCCCCAATGTTCCTAAGCCTTCCAAGAAAAGAAAGGCTTTATCCCCAACACATATTGCCTCTTCATTGCTAAAGGGTAGAGCTACAAGAAGTAGGGTGAAATAGAGTGAAGCTGATCTACAAAGGGCTTTAGTTGAAAGTAAGAAAAAGAAAATGGATAAAGGAAAGGGAAAAATTGCAGAATCCTCAAAGGCTGTTGAAGAAGAGGAGATAAAACTGGTCCATCAAGAAAGGGGTACATTAATGGAGGTTCCTACCCCCAAACCCAAAAAGTCCAAGACTTCCTCCAAGAAGTCTTCCTCTATGTCTGAGGCTGTTGAACCTACACTAGCCAAGAGGACAAGATCTGCAGTGAAAAAAAAAATAATCAAAAATTTCTAAAGATGATGACTGAGTGAGAAGAAGAAGAAAATGATTCTGAGAAGGAACAGGATAAGCTTGCCATGTTTAGCAAAAGAAAGATATTAAAGGATAGACTGCTGAAAGACCTAGTGGAACCGGGAATGATTAGATCGGTGGATGCTTTAGCTGCTCAAGGATGGAAGGACATGGTCCTTCAGATGGATGGTAGGCTAGCCAGAAATGAGCTAATTGAATTTATGGCAAATGTTGTGGTTAAGGAAGGCATTGTTAGTAGCCTGGCGAAAGGAGTCCAAGTGCAGTTTGATGCGAAGAAACTGGAAGAGATCACGGACATACCCTCTGAAGGTTTTGATGACTATACAAGGCAAAGGTGGCCATGCCTAAACTCCCTCCCTACTGCTCTTGCCATCAGCAGGAGGTTTTGTGATTCAGAAGATGTGAATGAAGCCAGGGCTGTGAAGAAAAGTGAAATGAGACCTGATCACAAGGTCTTGTTTGAATTTGTCAACAAGTGTTTATTGCCCAGTTAGGAGAGAAGGCACATTGCTAATTACATGGATCTAGTTCTTATGGAGTGCCTGGAGAAAGGAAATCAAATCAACTGGCCCGCCTTCATTATCAAGCTGCTAGACAGGATCATAAATGGCTCTAAGGCTCATGCTACTCCTTATGGATTTATTCTAACCACAGTTCTAGACAGGCTCAATGTGCCTCTGAAGAAATGGGAAATGGCCTCGAGCAAAGAACACTTTAGAATCAATACTCTTCTTGCTTGTGAATATCCAGTCAATGCCATCCCAAATGAACCTGGTTCATCCCAGAAGATACCTATCAATAGCAAAGTTACGGCTCTGGTTCAGGAATGTGCAGCCAAGGATACTGAAATAGATATGCTCAAGGCTCGTGTGATTGAAATGGACTCTGAGAGGGATGGTCTCAGAACTGAGCTTACCAAAGAAAAGGAGAAGAATGATGGAATTCTTCATAACAGTCTGAATCTTCTATAAACTCAAACCCAACCCTCTAGTTCCTTCAAGCCTTAGGACTCCTAGCTTTTATCTCCTGAACTTGTTTAGCACCTCAATGACCTAGATTATGGATTTTTCTATCTTTTGTTTTTGCTCATGGTTTGGATGTTTTTATTTCTTTTTATGGATTGTTGGTGGCAACATATCTCTGTCAATGATAACTACTATCTTGTTGTTGTTCAATGATTAATCTGTCCTTGATAGTTTAAATATGTTTGCTTAATTACTGATGATTGTACCATGATTGCACTTGTAGTTGCCCCAGTGGCCATGAGTACTTATTAAAATCTGGGAATCACACTTTCGATGCAACTTTTCGATGATGCCAAAAGGGGGAAGATACATTGTGCTTTACACATTCTAAAATAAGTGATATTTATAACCTAATTAACCTGGTCCTTGATGATATGTGAATTTTCTAAGTTTAGTGTTGATGGTTAAGCTGAGTTCTTACAGGTTCCAAATCAGTAAAAAGCACATAGATTATCATTATCAAAAAGTGGGAATTTGTTTGCCCAAGAACAGATGAAGTTTTGAAGAATGACAAAAGAACTCAGTCATAGACCAGGTCCATTTTATGAAGCACAGTCATGATCAATCTATACATGTGAGATGCACCTGAAGGAGATAAGTCCTACTGATCAAGAAGCAATATCTCCTGATCTGATCGAAAAAGTTGCATATTTGATAAGGGGAGAAAGTCTCCTTATGTGAAGAGAACACAATCCAGGATGAAGATAATGTTAGAGTTTGAGATCATCATGAACTCTTCTACTATAGAAGAGAAGCAATTAAGTCCCAATCAATCTCTGATTACTAACCTATTAAATGTTAGTGTTGTTCTCTTTTACAGGTATTGCACATACGCAGAAGTTAAACTAAATTGATAGCAAAAGAGCAAAGCGATTTTGCAAGAAGTCTATGTGTGATTTGAGCGTGCACTCCTAAAGCTACTTAAACGAGATAGAAGAACCAGTTCCAAGTGTCTATATTTTATTCTAGTTCAATTATAGGAGGTGGTTTAACATTGTACATTTCAGCTTTCATAGAAGCAATTGTATTAGGTACTTAGAGTATTCAAGTTAGAGTTAACTTGAAGTTGTCGCAGAGCAGTTGAGGTTGTGTGCCACAACGGGATTAGAGTTAATCCATAGGTTTACAAAGAGTTTTTGTAAATGCTGTTTTGTCTTAGTGATTTTAGTGAAAGTTTGGGAAAATCCTACTGAGTAGTAGGTCGTGGTTTTTTTTACCTTTTGAGCTAGGTATTTTCCACGTAAAAATCTCTGTGTTCCTTATTTTATGTATTTATTATTCCGCAAACAGTAGTAGTTGGAACACCTAGAAGAACAAGGTTCATCTATAGTTCAGATAAGCGAAAATTGTGTACCACAAAAATCACCCCCCCCCCCCCCCCC
>MU790004.1:367073-391793 GCA_026770625.1 Nicotiana glauca
TTTTTAACCCCCCCCCCCCCCCATATGAATTAAAATATATGGTTCAACATTGTTCACCTTGGTGTTAGACCATGTGCAACGCATGCATATAAAATTCTATCATAAATATTGTCAAACAACTTATAGAAAGGATATGTAAGAAAAAAAAAATCATAGAAGGAAAAACTAATACAAATGTAATACTAAAAATATGGGTCTTTGGTGATAACTTCTAGTTAAGTAACTCAACATTGAAGATACTCAGAAAACCTAGAGATAGAAACCCTCACCTCTCAGTAGAACCAAATCCAATGGACAACCCACCAAAAATACCTAACATACTACCGGAACCACCAGACTCCAGCAAAATGGAGGAAGATACCTCTTAATTACACTCCTACAAAGAAATGTACCTTGACAAACAGGATACCTCACAAGCATACTACTTTGAATTTGAGCTGGAAAACCCAGAAACTTAACGAAAAGGAAAGGAAAAAAAAGGCCCAATCCTTCTCTCCTGAGAAGACAAAAACAGATTATACGAGCCATGGCGCTACTCGATCATCATCAAACTCTTTGGCCGGCCATACTACCTCCTCAGATCCAAAATAATTGAACTATGGAACCCATCCAAACAGTTAATCTTGATTGACATAGGGTGAGACTTATTCATAGTCAAATTTGGTAAGGAAGAAAACTTTGTTAAGGCTATTCAACAAGGGTCATGGTTCATTTCTAGGAGCTTCCTCTCCATTAGACGGTGGGAACTAAAATTTATCCCACAAGAAGTCACCCTATCCCTCACTACGATATGGGTCCATCTCCCTGAGTTGCCCATCCAATTCTACGAAGAGATTTTAGAAAAGGTTGGCAAAAAGCTTGGGAAACTTCTTAAAATCGATGCATGCACCTCAGCGACCCTAAGAGGGAGGTATGCCAGAATCTGCATCCAAGTTCCACTGGAATCACCAGTTGCAACTTATGTCACTATAGAAGACCGTAAACAGCTGGTTGTCTATGAAGGTAAGAACATTCTTTGTACATGATGTGGAAGGCTAGGTCACATCCTGAAAGGGTGCGCACATAGGCAAAATAAACTCGATCACCATCATCACAAGACATTCATGGCTGCTCCAATTCAAAAATAACTGGTGACGAAGAAGAGGAATGGAAATTATTTCCTTTCCAAGAAGGCGCAAGCAAGGACCCCCTGTTGACACCCAATTTTTTCTCACATATTTTTAAACACATATACATACTTTTAGAATAGCACATATGCATGTATAAGCATGCATAAGTATTTTTTATAATTTTTCTACAGCTTTAAAAGCTACAAATTAATTTATTTCTCCTCTTTTTATAATATAAATATCAAATAATTACCCTTCATATTAATTTTATGGTAATTTAGCCATTTAAATTTATTAGTTATGTCACCATAGTGTTTAAATATTTTTAGTGCCATTTTTATAATTACATTTATATTTTTCAAGCTAAATTGTACGTCTTTGCAATAATAGCCCTTAATAATATATAATTACATTATTTATGTGTAAAATATTCTTTTATATTTTTAAAATATTAAAAGAACTATTTTAAATTATTTTGGTACACAAAGATATTTTTTGGTATTCATCTATTATTTTTTATAAATTATTTATTCATTAAAATTGGTTATTTATAATCTGGCCCTATTTTCTATTTAATTCTAATCCTAAATTGGACCCAATACTCAGCCTAATTTAAACCCAAAATATACCCAGCCCAATAGCCATTTGCCCCAACCCAATACCCGTCCAAATCCTGACCGTTGATTAAAATGATCAACGGTCCAGATTAACTCTTACCTAAATTAAACCTAATGACCTCCCCCCCCCCCACCAAACCCTCTCATCTCCCCCGCCGTCACCTAATCCTCTCTTATCTCAAAAAGCTCTCAAGCCCTAACCCTAATTTTCCCGCATTGCCGGTCATATGCTGCCTTTCATGGCATTTTCTCACCAACCCCAGGCCTCTAACGGACTCTCCTCTACTGGTATCACCATCTCCAGGGTCCTTAAGGGACCAGGGTTAGTTTGCTTGCATCTATGGCCCATTCTCGCCTTTTTCAGGCTGTTCTGATTTGATTCTGAGTAAGATCTTCCTATATCTATGGGTTTTTAAGCTTGCTTCTTCACCTAAGTGTTGTTCTTCTCGAAACCCTAATTTCTTCCTTCTGAACTTCTTAGATCTGTATAGATCTGAGATTGTTTGGACCTATTTCGTATGAGTTTTACAAGAACCTTTTGATTTTTACAAGAACCGTCTAATTTTTTGAATGATTTTTTTTATTTTTGTCTAAACTAGGGTTTTCGGAAATTTCTTTTTCCAAAATATTTGGTAATTTTGAGTGATTAATCTTCTTTTTCTTATATGTTTTAATTGATTTCATAAGGTTTCTCTAACTTTACTAAAAGCCCTAATTTTTCGACATTCTTTGTTTAGTTTCTAAGTTCTTGTGTACTGACTTTGTTCTTGCCTTGGTTTTTGTGATTTTCCTTTTAGCCATTTAGATGTATCGTAATTTTCTTAACCTAATATGCCTCTACTAAGTTTCTTGGTTCAACTTTTCTACTGATTATATATATATATATATATATATATATATACCTTCAACCAGGGTTGTTTGGAATAGTTGATTTACCAATTTTCTTCGTTAAAACCTATGTGTTGAATCCGAACTATTCGTTTCTTTCCTATTTGAATTGTCTGCAATATTTGCTGGCTCTTTATGTGATTTTCTCTTTTAATTAAACCCTTGACTATTCTGAAGTCCTTATTTTGGTTTGATTTGAAGTTTTTTCCTTAACAAAACGTTTGTTTCTTACTGCTCTACTCGGTTTGATTGAACTTCTTGCCTTAATTAGTTTTCTCTTGCCTTATTTGTTATTTGCTGATTCTCGCCAATTGGTTCCCTAATTGAATTCCTGTTCATTCACCCGTAATTACCTGCTCTATACCCAAGTCTTACGTGACTCCCTTCCTTAAACACTTATCCTGCTTTTAGCGTTGATTGATTATCCCTTGATTAAGGAGATGACCTACTGATTTTACGTGTGTGATTGATTCTGTGAATTTCCCTAATTGCTACATAATTTATCCCCTACCTTATTTTGTTTAACTCTTGACTACTATATACGCCTTTACCTTTTTTCACTTCTAGAAACGAACAATACTTCAGAAACTATTACTTTACACTCTAAAAGGCTCTCTCTACTCTCTTTGCTACTTGTGATCCCTGTTATTCTAGCCGGCTGCAAGCCAAGGCTGGAAATAGCACAATACCTTGATCACATCTTGTGTTTTCTTTCTTTAACTACGTATGTTTCTGATTAATATTTAAGAATCTAAACCTATGCCTTTATTTACTGTCTTAGTTCATATGGCCCGAGTCCATTCTTGTTTCTATTTGTTGCTCACCTGGCATGCCTAATACTACCTATTCAAATCTGTGATCAGTATGTTTCTACTTTACTTGCTTGTTTGCTATCTTGTTTAACATGCCTACATATGTAACTAAGCTGTTTGATTAAATATTGTTTATCTAGCATACCTAAACTCTGCTTCTATGTAATTAGCATGCCTTTACTTGTTAATACCCGCCCATCATGCTCATTTAAGTCCTTGCCTACTCTGTCTCACTCCTAATAAGTTAGTCAATCTCCTTAAAGTGATTCTAGCTATGTTGTTTAGATGTCCTCAACATGTTTCTTCTGTGATCTTTGTTGCATTCCATCTAACCTACTAGTTCTATAGAACCCTTCAAAAACTCAATGTATCATGTTGTTTGTGTGCTCCATTGAGGTGTATTCTCTGTGTTCCCAACACCTCTTCCCTTGTGTGAAAGCTGTTTGCCAAAGTACTACCTAAAACTGGTTGTTCTATGACTTGTGTTCTGATTGCAAATTGTTTCTTTACACTTTCCTCAAACTGTTTTATCACTAAAATCAGTACTGGTTTTTCAGAAATTCTTTTCAATTCTAAGACCTTTCCTTATACTGTCTACTAATGTAAACAAACAGTGGGGTGACTAGTAAAAAGGGAGGGTACTTATATACTGTGGGCAAAGTTGGGTAGATACCATGCCTATAGGGTCAATATTGATTTAAATGTGTTTGTTAGATAACATGCCTATATGATCTACTTTGATTTAGATAAGTTATGTTTTCTTTACGTCACACAATTAGAAGTCATTACTATAGGATCTAATTCGGATTTAATAATAGAGATCATGCATATAGGGTTAAAATCAACTCTACTAGAAATCATACCTATAGGGGTTTCACTTTAGTCGAATGAATTCTGTTTGTTTCGCCTTATGTTTAATTAGAAATCATGCATATAGGACCTAAAGCCTTATTAATTCATGTTTGCTTATTCTGAATTGGTTTAATTAACTAATTTGTTCGCTTCTGTCATAAGTTTTCAACGCTGCCTTAATTTATATTACTAGAGAACATGCCTATAGGATCTAAACTACCGCCTAAAACTGTTTGCTGTTTTGTTGCATTATTAATCAATAACAGATATCATGCTCATAGGATATCACTATTATGCGCCTAGGCAAGCCTGTAGGGCGACTAAAAACTCTGTAAACTATAAATCTGAGCCTGGTTATTTGAGACAACTCACACTTAACATGCTTAAAAGAATCAGTAGGCAAGTAGGATTTAGGTCTTTGACACTTTGGTTCCAATTCAATACTGTATACTCTCTGCTCACCTAGATATCATGTTCTAAGGTTTTTTCTCTTAAATACCTAAAATTATTGTTTGAGACGTGGACTTATTTGTTCAGTTTGGGAAGGTAAAATTTGAGCCTTTAATTGTTCTTTCTTTAATGCAGTCCTAACTTTTTTGATTTACGCCTAGATTTTCTCCTTTAAATACCTTAGGATGGTCTACAACCACCTAAATTAGAGGTCCTAAATACCTCCAGGGCCACAAGGAAGGGACGGGCAGTGCACGCATAGGATATCTTTCAAGGTTGGGAATTAGGTAGTACGGATATGATAACTACGTGCTAATGTCACGTGTAGCCGCTCATTGAGGAGTGATTACCGGGCATTGTGTGCCTATGATCCTGTATTGCTAACCAACCTAGGACTCCTCTTCCCCAACTCCCGTTGTTTAAATGAATTTACTTTTTTTTTTTTACATATGTACAAGTTGTTCAAACTTCTCTCTTCCTTCCATTACCTGAATCATGCATGTGGTTAGAATGTCAAAATATGATTTATTTGCTAGTAAGTGTTAAGACTGTTTATTAGTCAAAATGACTAATTCACATAAGTTTAAGTTCAGTCGGGACCCACCGTTGTAGACCGCGAGGCTAACCTAGTATGCATTCTTTACCATTTCATTGGGAATACTATCAAGCCCAAGAAACACATAATGAACACGAACACTCTATGTTGATGGTTCCGTGCTTTTCGTAAAACTAGTCGATCAGCGGTGCAGTTGATGGTTCCGTGCTTTTCGCCGTCAAGTTGTCCGCTTGAGGATACCAGTCTAGACCCCCATAGTAACCTTACTCTAATTGTAATTGTGAATGCATCATGGTCAAGCCTAGTCAGATTAATATGTTATCTACATAATGATCCTTTAAGACGAGCCTTATCCAAAAGTCCACCGGGATTTCCATAATCCCAATGGAAACAATCATGTTCTGTGCATTAATTTGGAGAACTAAATGCTGATATGCTAATCATGAGTGTACAAATAGTCGAATCTGGTGGGGGAGAAGGGCCTAACCTTTTTGTTTTGTATAAAATGAGGCACGAGGTCCCTAGATTCGGTATGGTTAGCAATATTCCACCATTGCTACTAGACTGGTGGGAGGACCTTTCCTCAAGTGACAAGAAACATGTAAGAAAGCATTTGGGAAATTTACTTTCTCTACTAGACATTTAGCCAAACAACAGGTTGATTGAGACAACCACTTTGTTCTGGGACAGTGAAAGGGCTGTGTTTTGTTTCGGCGACATAGAAATGACTCCACTCCTAGAAGAAATTGGGGGACTTGCGAGATTGACTTGGGATCACCCTGGTTTGTTGATACCTGAGAACCGTACTGGCAAGGGGTTCCTAAAGATGATGAGGTTGAAGATAAATGCTGACTTGGGATGTCTGGAGAAGTCCTACATACCCTTCGAATATCTGTACGAGAGATATGTCCATAGCAAGTTCTACCGTACCTTTCATGACGAGCTTTCTATCACTTCTCTGGGACACATCCATCACAGAGTGTTCATGTTCATTATGTTTTTCTTGGGCTTGATAGTATTCCCAATGAAAAGGTAAAAAATGCATACTAGGTTAGCCATGGTCACCAAGACCTTGATGGAAAGGATCAGTAGACAAACATACACTATAGTCCCCATGATCATAGCCGACATCTATAAGGCTCTGGAGCGCTGTCAAGCGGGGATCAAACATTTCGAGGGTTATAACATGTTGTTGTGGTTTTGGTTATTAGAACATCTTCAAAAGGGTCGCTATGGCCAAGAATTTCCACAAAGGGCTTTGAACGGCCATATTGCCTTCCATCACCCCAAGTGGATGACCTACATTCTAGATAGGTTCTCTCAGCCGAAATGTGCCAATGTGTGGGTATAGTGCTTCGACAATCTGACCGAGGAACAAGTGCAATGGATGTTTGAATGGTTCCCAACAGACGAATTCATCATTAGATATAGGGACACTCCACATTTGGTGCTGATTGGGTTGAGAGGGATATACCATTATGTCCCTATCCGAGTTATGAGGAAAGCAGGTAGGAAACAGGTTGTACCCGGGATCGCCAAGATGTGCCATTTCAGAGCAGACTTTCAAGATGACGATGTCCCTTACAAGTGCCAAGCTCAACACATGTGGCACTACAAGATCATTGTAGAAAAAAACACTATTGAGCCAGACAGGTGTCATGCAGGGTGTGAACCTCTATACCCAGCATGGTTAGAGGACAATCTAAAGGGAATGGTGAGGCCAGGAGCCGGTCGAGGGAATAGGATCACAGACGAAGAAGCTGAAGCACAAGTCGGATACAATAGGCTGCGTAAGAGGGTCCACAACTCAGAGAATGAGAAACGGGAAATACATGAGAGAAATATGAGGTTGATCGATAAATGGAAAGAAATGGCTGTCACTTCCAACAAAAAGTTGGAACATTTGGAGCAAGGATTAGTGGAGCTGGAGGGTGAAGTCATAAAGAGGATTGAGGATTGCCGGAATGCCAAAAGAAGTGAAGGAGGACATCTGGCCAGAGCCTACCTGCTGCTGGGTCTGCACGAGCTGGGGAACCTATATGATAGAGTCAAGAAGATCAAATCTGGGGAAGGTCCTTTTCGGACCAAGCAGGTTAGATTTATTTGATTTCCTAAATGTAATAAGGCCAAGTGCAAATAGTGACTTATTTTTCTATTGTCTTAGTATCATTTTGGGATTCGCCTATTTTCACATTATGAAATAGAGCATTTACTGGCATCGAAAGTTCTCCAAATATATTTGTCGCTAGGCCTACCTCGGGCACAATGAGGCTACAAAATTAGGACATGAATCTACATTCTCGCAATATGTGTATAAATACTGCAAACATTTCAGAATCCTTACTGACTTGTCTACCTTTTTTGTTTTTCTTTATTCTTTATTCCCATCCTAAGGTTGACTCGCTCATACTGGCATCGTCAGCATATCACACCAGACCTAGAGGCCCTTCATGACCTCCTTCTCCAAGCAATACGAAAGGCAAAGGAAAAGCAAAAATGGACGACTTAAGTGGTATCCGAAAAGAGAATGTTGAGAACACAAAAACATTAGATGGATTGAGTACTCCGACACCAAATGATCTAGTCTTGAGATTGGAACAAAAGATATTGGAATTACAAGGAGAACTTGAGCAGGTTCGCAACTTGGTAAACTTGTAACTCACCTGAATGTCCCCGACATCAACCAACAAAACACAAAGAACACAGCACATCCCCAAAACACACAAAATAAAGACCCACAAAACCCTTATGCAGTGCCTCAATACGCAACCCCGCCCCAAAATCTCAATCCCTTACCAATACCAACTACGTCACAACATCACCATCAACCAATTCAGTACACTTCAACCACCACTTACCACACTCCCCAAAACACACCACAACCTATTCCCGATCCTCAAAACTAAACCAATGACCATCATTACACCCATCAAAGCAAACTTATATATATGGAAATTGTACCTCACTCCATCGAACCAATCTCCTATACATCGAAATCCGTCGAGAGGGACCTGCTCATAAAAAACATGGCTGAAGAACTCAAGAAGTTGACAAGTCGAGTTCAGGGTGTCGAAGGTGACAAAGGAATAGAAGGTTTAAACTATGAAGACATATGCATACAGCCAGATGTAGCACTGCCATAGGGGTACAAACTTCCCAAGTTCGAGATGTTTGACGGCTCATTTGAAGACTTATTGTTGTCACACCTCCTTTTTCCTACACCCGCGAGGGTATAAAGGAGTTTTTCCAATTAAAGGACAATCGAAACGGGATTCGTTTATTAAGAGATTCAGAGTCGCCACTTGGGAGATTAATGGTGTCCCAAGTCACCGATTGAATCCCGAATCGAGGAAATTATTGACTCTGTTTAACAGTCCGCGAATCAAAAATCCGAGTAAGAAATTCTGTTAACCCGAGAGAAGGTGTTAGGCATTCCCGGGTTCCGTGGTTCTAGCACGGTCACTCAACTGTCATATTTGGCTAAATATATGATTTGAAAACATGTTTTAACTTATGTGCTTTTTAACTTTAAACCGCTTTTATTATTATTTTTTAAAGAGAATTGCAATGTCGTGAAAACATGTCGAACCACGTCACATAAATGCGCCCATGGTTTTTGACACATTTCAACTTCGTTGGGATTTGGATTTGGGTCACATAAATGTGCACCCGAATTTAGGAAGGTAATATTATAAAATGTCGGGCCTAAAGCAGCTAGCGTATTATTAACTTTGCGGGAGGCCACGAAATTCGCTAAATACCTATCCTGATGTCTAAAATATTTTTTAAAGAAGTAATTAAAGAGGGCCATGCAATTTGTGATTTTATTTGGCGCGACGCACCTCGTTTATTTTAAGGATATCCTAAAGCAAACTATTATTTTCTATTGGGTTTTGTCTCTAAAAGGGCCTAATTAATTAGTATTGTTTAAGAACTACTATATCTGGGTCTATGAACTCATGTAAATTCGGACCCTTAGCAATTTTGGGCTTTGAAATTGGCCCAGGCAACAAGTAAACATTGCTGTTTTGATTTTGAACTTGCCCAGCTTTGGGCTTCCGATATTGCCATTGGGCCCAGGCCTCAAATTATACTGCTTAGGCCTCAAACTAACTAAATTAAAAGGGAAATGGGCCTGGCTAATTTCAGCTGGCCGGTATTGAGCCCAATCTGTTCAGTCCCAACTAACGTGAGCCAAAGCTCAGTCAATACTAACAATGAAACGAAAATAGTGAATCTGATGATCTATTTCAAGCAGATCGTGATATCAACTAAGGGTGGTCTACCTACAAACTTGATCACATTTGTTAACAATTAAACAGGGATTATCATGTTTATCGGAATAACAACGGACAAGACGATGCACAATTTACAGCCTAACACCTAATTTAGCATTTTAAGCAACCTTTTAGCCTTAGTTCATACGTTCTAAACGGTTCCATTATAGATTGAAAACGAACATAATTACTAGAGGTCTCATCTCGTTACTGAATCACTTTTAAACAGATGCATGAAATAACAGTCAGGAAATTAACTATAACTAATGATGAAATTATTCTATCATTCTACCATGAAACTAACCACAACTAATGTTTAACTCATGATGCTCACATGAATCTGAAAAGTAGCAGTTTAAACAGTCCAGTTATTACAAAAACAAGCAATGATCTAAATAGCATCAATGAACTGAATGTTTGAGTACACAAATCTGGAATTAAACTAAGTCAAAATTCATGCTTCAATTCTTCACATAGATTCATTCTTCACGTTTTCAGCTTACAATTATCAGGGTTACAGCTGTGTACCTGGAAATTGAACAAAAATCAGAAAATGGAGAGGCAGTTGACAGCAAGTATAGCACTAGATAACTAACAACAGCAGATGACAAACAGAGATCCCAACCAAGCAATAACAGGAGTAATTTTGAACCAAAATAGCTACTCAAAAACCCAGGAATGCACTACAGCAGTACATCACCCAATAGTCGACCAAAACAGCTTAATTGAACCCAAACCACTCTAAATCAAACCCAGTAAATCTCTGAAACTTCAGCAACCAACTATTTAGCTAGAAGATGTAAATCAACAACTAAAAATCGAAATTAACCTAAGGTTTTCAATGGAACAGTATTTTTTGGGATTTTTTTTGAAGGTTTTCTGTTGTTTTTTGTTTTTTTAAGAACTAGATCTAGAGTTTTTGATTTGAAATTCAAATCTTCAGTTTGTGAAGACTTGTGGAAAATTGGGGGGAATTTTCAGAGATTCAAACTTCTCAGGGAATTTTCATATTCTAAAACTTGTGAATTAAGGCACTAGGCATGCCCTTTTATAGGCAAAACTAAGGGCAGCCTTCAACTCTTTATTTTACCCCTAAGTCCCTCTTTTATTTTCAGTATTTAACTATTTTAGTCCCTTATTTACTGACTTGTCACTCAAGTTAAACCATTAACTTCTTGAAAATCTATTTTGAGTCCTTCTAGGGACTTCTATTCAGGTATTTGCAGTATTCTCTTCTATTGAGTTACCTATACGACCCTTTTACTTAATCTAAAATTATCACTACATGTCAAGACTAACCTAGCCCTTTTACCCTAGTTGCTGGTCAAGACTTAACCATGGCTAAACAAAACACTATCCTGTTAAGCTATAACCAAAAGAACCCAAAAATTAAACTAATTGGACAATTAACTAATCATGAAATCCAATCTAACCATGAATTACAACTAAAACAAATTGAAGTAACCATTCATGAATCAACTAACTGAACTAAACACAAAATTAGACCTATTAGAAAAAATTTAAATCAAACATGAAGACTAAGAACAGCACTACCATGAAGAACATTAACAAATCAGCAAAACTTAACTAAACCCTAAACATGGAATTATTAATACAATTACTAATAAACTGATTTAAACTAAACTAAACTCATTAACACTAACTAACTGCAACTATAAGGGATTACTAATCAGTTCAGACGCTGAGGAACAAATTAAAATCCAAACAAAGCTCAAACAGGATCGACCAGATTCGAAACAAAAATTAAACTAAAACCTAGAACAGATACTTAACCCAAAAATAAGAATCAAAAATAGAAATAATCGGAAAACTTACTAAATTTGGGATTCGACCTTGACTGACCTCAGGTTTGGGTCCTCAAATAATGTTATGTACTTGTTCTTATTAAGAACAAAACATAACATTATTCCATAACCCAAATCGAGCACTGGCATCCTAAAAAAAAATTGAACCCTTGAATGACAAATCCTAGATCTAAAATTCGTGCAATTTTACATAGATTTGAAAAGTTCTGATTTGGGATTTGGGAAGATAGAGGTTGGGAGAGTATATGGTGTGATTTTGGGCAGATTTGAAGGAGTTAGGGTTTTGGCCAAGGTTTTTGATCTAAGATTCGAGGCGATTGATGATGATTCGAGGTAAACTGAAGGTGGATTTGGGAAGAGGGGAGCGAG
This sequence comes from Nicotiana glauca, assembly GCA_026770625.1. NCBI lineage: Eukaryota > Viridiplantae > Streptophyta > Magnoliopsida > Solanales > Solanaceae > Nicotiana > Nicotiana glauca. The sequence goes on from MU790004.1 coordinate 378,830, forward strand.
GCGATACTATGGTGTAAATTTGCATGGGAACGGAGACCGGCCACCGCCGTAAGGCAATTTCCGACGGCGGAGCACGACGGCGTTGCCTTAGGGTCTCTAAAAGGGTGTGAGGATGATGATTGGGGGGGGGGGGGGTAGGTCAGGGATCCGACACATATGTATTAAATGAACCCATATTTCCTGGCCGTTGGATCAAGCTACCTCGACGGCCAGGATCAAAACTTGACCAAACGGTGTCGTTTAGGGGATGAGGGACCTAGACCGGGTAATTTTAATTGGGCTGGGCAAATGGAACGGGTTTTGGGGGGTTTTGGGCTTGAAGTATGATCAGATATTGGCCCAAAATTGATGGCCTGCTTCCCTTTTCTTAATTTCCATTCCTTTTATTTGTTTTTTTTGTATTTTATTCATTTTTTCTGCTTTTTATTAAATGCCAAATCAACAAATAAAAACCCAAATTGACTTCTAAAATTATATTACTCAATTTTCAAATACCATAATTCCTAATTAAATGCAAACTAAGATAATTAAAAGTATAAATGCAAAAAGAACCATTTTTTGTTATTTTCTTTATTTTTTGAAGTAACTTAACTACTAATTAATCCTAAAATGTGAAATTAAATCCTAAATGCAAATGGCAAGTACATTTTTTATATTTTTCATTAATGAAATGCACAAACAAAAATGCAAACAATTACCATAAATGTCACAAAAATCCACAACACTGTAAAATAATGAAAGAAATTATTTTATTTGAATTTTTGAGAATAATTTATATAGGGCAAAAATCACGTGCTCAAAGCTGCCCCTCTTTTCTCGGGGACACGAAGAGTTTCTGTGCAAAGATAAGTGAGCAGAAACGAGCGATTTTTGCCCGTTCGAATATTCCGTGTGAAGCATTTTTGAAAGATGTGACCGCACCCTGCTTCTGAGGTTGCCTACATATCCTTGGCTAAAAAAGAATCAGGTCAGTATAGTTCGGGAATGTCTGGTAGCTGGGAATACCAGGAGCTGTGATATCACTGTTGTTGCTGCTGCTGCTACAGCTTACTGACCTCCCTTATTACACCATGTCAAAAATAAACATAAGCTAGCCTAAGATATGATCTACTAATTACAAAAGTCCTATCTAGATTCTTCAAACTTGCCCATGTATTTCCTGTTGCTCTGTTGTCTTGCATCCTCTCGGTGAAATCCATTGTTGCCGCTTTGAATTGTAAGATGATATGTTTTTCCTTTCCTTCAGACTGCTGAACTTGAATGTATTCCTCTGTTATACGGGCGGGCTCCCGATTTCAAAACTTGAAAATTTATGCCTCTGTTCTAAGGTCGGGCTCCTGACTTCAAAACTTTAAAATATATGCCTATGTTCTACGGGCAGGCTCCCGACTTTAGAACTTGAAAATATATGCCTCTGTTCTACGGGCGGGCTCCCAACTTCAACACTTGAAAATGCACGCCTCTGTTATACGGTCAGGCTCCCGACTTTAAAACTTGAAAATATATGCCTCTATTATACGGGCGGGCTCCCATCTTCAACACTTAAAAATGCATGCCTCTGTTCTACGGGCAGGCTCCCGACTTCCAAACTTGAAAATATATGCCTCTGTTATATGGGCGGGCTCCCGACTTCCAAACTTGAAAATATATGCCTCTGTTCTACGGGCGGGCTCCCGACTTCGACACTTGAAAGTACATGCCTCTGTTCTACGGGCGGGCTCCCGACTTTAAAACTTGAAAATATATGCCTCTGTTCTACGGGCGGGCTCTCGACTTCAAAACTTGAAAATATATGCCTCTATTATATGGGCGGGCTCCCGACTTCAAAACTTTAAAATACATGCCTCTGTTCTACGGGCGGGTTCCCGACCTTAAAACTTGAAAATATATGCCTCTGTTTTACGGGCGGGTTCCCGACTTCAAAACCTGAAAATACATGCCTCTGTTCTACGGGTGGGCTCCCAACTTCAAAACTTGAAAATATATGCCTCTGTTATACGGGCGGGCTCACGACTTCAAAACATGAAAATACATGCCTCTGTTCTACGAACGGGCTCCCAACTTCAAAACTTGAAAATATATGCCTCTGTTATACGGGCGGGCTCCCGACTTCAAAACTTGAAAATATATGCCTCTGTTTTACGGGCGGGCTCCCGACTTCAAAACTTGAAAATACATGCCTCTGTTCTCCAGGCGGGCTCCTGATTGCTAAAACTCAAAATGTATGCCTCAGTTCTCTAGTCGGGCTCCTGATTGCTAAAACTTAAAATAAATGCCTCTGTTCTCCAGGCGGGCTCTTGATTGCTAAAACTCGAAATGTATGCCTCTGTTCTCCAAGCGGGCTCCTGATTGCTAAAACTTGAAATAAATGCCTCTATTCTCCAGGCGGGCTCCTGATTGCTAAAACTTGAAATAAATGCCTCTATTCTCCAGGCGGGCTCCTGATTGCTAAAACTTAAAATAAATGCCTTTGCTATCCAGGCGGGCTCCTGATTGCTAAAACTTGAAATAAATGCCTCTGTTCTCCAGGTGGGCTCCTGATTGCTAAAACTTTAAATAAATGCTTCTGTTCTCCAGGCGGGCTCCTGATTGCTAAAACTTGAAATATATGCCTCTGTTCTCCAGGCGGGCTCCTGATTGCTAAAACTTAAAATAAATGCCTCTGTTCTCCAGGCGGGCTCCTGATTTCAACAAGATAGACAAACAAAGAAAATTTTCTGCCCCAGTTTGGTGGCTAGGCGTATCTTGTTACCAAATATTATTAAAAATTTGAAAGTTAAAACCTGAATTGTACTTCCCTTGTTCTCCAGGTGGGCGCCTGACTGTTGAACTTTAAATGTATTCCTTTGTTCTCCAGGCGTGCGCCTGATTGCTAAAACTTGAAATAAATGCCTCTGTTCTCCAGGCAGCCTCCTGATTGCTAAAACTTGAAATAAATGCCTTGTTCTGCAGGCGGGCTCCTGAATGCTAAAACTTGAAATAAATGCCTCTGTTCTCCAGGCGGGCTCCTGATTGCTAAAACTTGAAATAAATGCCTCTATTCTGCAGGCGGGCTCCTGATTGCTAAAACTTAAAATAAATTCCTTTGTTCTCCAAGCGGGCTCCTGATCGCTAAAACTTGAAAATATATGCCTCTGTTCTCCAGGCGGGCTCCTGATTTCAACAAAATAGACAAAACAACGAAAATTTTATGCCCCAATTTGGAAGCTAGGCACATGGGTGAGTGTTAACTGAATCATTATACCAACTATTACTAAGAGTTTGAAAGCTAAGCCCTATTATCTAGGAAGGTCCTAACAACTCCTAATTGAATCTTATCTTAAACATGCAAACTTTGACACCAACTTACATTCCCCTATGCTATTCATGATTATCTTGTATTTTGATCAAACCCCCCTTACGGTCAAACCTGATTAATGCTTGTTTTTCCCTTACGGAGAGCTCTTCCAAAGCAACCGAATTTTTCTTCCCCTGTTTCAATCAAATAAAATTTGACAGTTTAAAATGGTAGTTAGTCGATGGCATTCTTGCTGAAGGTCTTTCCGCTGCATTGTTTTGTTTTGACTGGCTTCCCTCGGCTGGTCCCGAACCGCTTGTCTTTCTGACTTCCTTTAAAACCCCCTAACCTTCGATGACCCCAGTGTTCTATACCCATGCTGTTGTTTCACACCTCTGACCCCTTTATCTAAACCTTTGCATTTCTCGCGACATTACCCAATCATTTCACCGATGACTCTTCCGGTGATTCCCTGTATTCCTCCTTTCATCATGCTGTCTTTAGTATTGCCCTGACCACGCTGTTCTTTGCAATTTCGGAAGTTGGTAGTGAGCTTTGAACTCCCTCTTACTTGCTTTGAATAGGACTGACATTGAAACATCTTAGACAAATAAACCCCAAAAGAAAATTAAATGCAATGATTTTGCGAGTTAAGGATAAGAAGAATCCAAAACCGGATGACTGCTAAAAAGAGAAGGAAAAGAAACTTATCTGACCGGAACAGCTGGTACCAATGGTCATGACATGCATTTCAGACTAATCGGCCCAATCTGTTCAACCAATCAACTTCCACTTGCCATACCTCGTTGTCTCGGAATTTCCATAACTTGATCACTTTACCCAAACCTTGACCTTGTTCATCCTGCGGTGCCTCAAAATAGTTTTCCACCAACAGACGTCTCTCATTTTATCATTTTTAACTCACTTTAGCCTCAAGGTGCCCGTGAGGGTTTTTACCAATAAGACTCACATTTTAATTTTTCTCAACTCACGTCGCCTTACGGTGTCTGTGAAGGTTTTCACCAATAAGACTCTCTCATTTTTATTTCTCTCAGCTCCCGTCGCCTTACGGTGCCCGTGAGGGTTTTCACCAATGACTTTCTCATTTTTTAATTTTTCCTGCTTGGACCAGAGTGTTGCCCCTGTCATGAATTACCTTTACCTGCTTGACTTGGCATTTCTCGAAGACTGATCGGAAGGTCTTTCTTTGGACCGTAATATGGGCTTTTGGACAGGGTTAGAAAGAAAGGGTATAAAATGCTCAAAAATAATTAAAAATGGGTTAAAATTACAACTTTCGGAATCAGATCTCTCGCAACAACCATAACTTCTGCCCCAGTTTATCGCTTGGGGACTTTTGGATTTTTATTTCGATGAGACTGAATCTCAGAGAGAGGCTGCCTACGTACCCTTTCGGGATCAAGTCAAACGTAGTTCAGGTCATAGAAATTACTTTGTTGTTGTGTTTCTATTTCTCTTCTTTTTTTCTTTTCTGTTCTTCTTTTCTTCTTCCCTTTTTCATTTTTCATTTTCTTTTCTTTTCTCTTCTTTATTTTTCTTTTTTTTTCTTTTTTTTTCTTCGTCTTTTCTTTTCTTTTTCTTCTTTCCCTTTTTTTCACTTACTTATCCTCCGCACTTGCATTTCTGATTTGTGCCATTGATTCTGAAAGAGGGGTATAAAAGAAACTAAACAATGCTCAAAAGGGGTGACAATGGATAAAGTGTTTAGATAGCAGAACAAAACGCCTTCGTTATTTCAATCTTCAAAATATGCCAAATACAAACAAGTACAATCAAATAAAGAAATCATACATAGTATCTCTTAACTGCATCGGAATTGATAGTCATTTCTACACATTTCCCTTCCACATTTGTTAGATATAGTGCACCAATAGACAACACTCTGGTTACAACAAATTGCCCCTACCAGTTTTGGGGCGAACTTTCCTTTTGCTTCAGCCCAATGAGGCAAAATACGTCTCAGCACTAACTGTCCCACTTCAAACTTCCTGGGACGCACTTTGTTGTTGTACGCTCTTGCCATTCTTTGTTGGTACAATTGGCCATGACATACTGATGCCAATCTTTTCTAATCGATCAAACTCAACTGCACCAGGCGGGTTTTCACCCATTCATCATCATCATGTTCCAATTCATTATCACACTCAATTTCTTGTATTATTACTTCAGAATTAGACCAGCTTTTAAGACTGGGCCAAAGATTCCTCATGCATGTCATGTCATTGATATCAGCATAAAAAGAACTGTACAGAGAAGGAAAGAAAACTGGAACAGAATTAGGAATGAAGAAAGACAATTGCATTTCAATGAAGATAACAGGGCTTTGGACGGAACATAATATCTGAATTATAAACCCTGGAATAATCCACACAATTAAAGAAGATCAAAACCCACTACCAAGAATCCCTCCGAGTAGGAAGAGGAGCAGCTCCCTAGTTGTTGACTTTTGCACATGGTCTGACGAACTGCACATTTGCCTTGCATGAACCTTCCCCTACTTCAACCATGTTAACCTCGGCGAACAACCTTTCGAACCCCTTGTCCAAGTCTCCATCAGCACCAATCAATGACCTAGAAACTTTTGACAACAGTTGCTTTTTGATACCCGGCCTGACGAATGATCTGGACAGGCGTGGGATTGGCTTAGGAAGGACCCATGCCCTCTTCTTCATTTTGCGGGCCCGCCTTACATCCGCAGCTGTGGGCTAGAACCCTAAACCAAAAGTATCCAGATTCTTGGGAAGAGAAACTGGCTACACAATGCCTTGAAGAGCAGTACCCAAACCTTTGCCCAGTATGAACCCATTCTTCAACATTTTCGAAGCCACCATGACGGATGCAGCAGCTACCTTTGGCCCAGGAATACACTCCCCTTCCGGGATCTTTTCCACTGAGACCGTGTCAAAGACTTGGAAGACCCATGGCCCCTTGTCGTCGTCAACTTCTATGAAAGGCACAATGGCATCACTTAAAGTGCACATATTGTCTTCACCATACACTATAATCTCCTGTCTGTCCCATTCAAAATTGACCATCCGATGCAAGGTAGATGGCACTGCTTTTGCTGCATGAATCCAGGGTCGGCCTAACAAGAGATTGTAAGAAACAGCCACGTCGAGCACCTGGAATTCCATAGTAAATTCAACCGGTCCTATCGTTAGTTCTAACACTATATCCCCTACTGTGTCCTTTCCTCCTCCATCAAATCCTTGCACGCAAATTCTATTCTTGTGGATTCTCTCACTGTCCACCTTTAGCTTGTCCAGGGTGGAGAGAGGGCAGATGTTTGCACTGGACCCATTGTCAATCAGCACCCGGGTGACCACATAGTCTTCGCATTTCACCGTGAGGTAGAGTGCTCTATTATGCTCAGTTCCTTCCAACGGCAGCTCATCATTAGAGAATGTAACCTTATTGACCTCGAAAATATTTTTTGCTATTTTCTCCAGATGGTTCACAGAGATCTTATCCGGAACATGGGCTTCATTCAGAATTTTCATCAATGCCCGGCGATGCTCGTCTGAATGGACAAATAATGATAGTAATAAGATCTGTGCCGGGGTCTTCCTCAAATGTTCTACAATGGGGTAATCTCGCGCCTTCATCTTCTTCAATAATTCTTCTGCCTCTTCTTCAGTCACGGCTTTCTTTACGGGCTCTGGATTATCTTTGGCAATTTTAGCTCTTCTCAATTCCTCAGGGGCGAAACATCTTCCTGAACGAGTCAGCCCATGAGTTTCACAAACTTCTTCTTTAACATGCTTTCCCTTATACATTACTGTCACCCGACCGTAATTCCATGGAACGACCTTCTCACTGATTATTGGTAATTGAATCACTGGCTTGATAATAACCGACTCCATGCGAGCACCTTTTACCATCACAACGGGCTTAGCAACTGCTCCTGGCACTAACACTTTAGCTAATTCTTGCTTTACTGCAACACTGCTCGAAGGCTCTTTTTCTACCACAGCCGGTTCTCGTTTAGCTGCAACATTTCTTGAAAACTCTTTCTGTATCACCACAACTGGTTCACTAACTGTTTCCTCCACCTTGATCAATGTCCTTCCACTAGTTGATTCCTCATTTGTCCTGTCCTCACTAGCCCTGATCATCATTACGGTTTGCGAAGGCTTCTTGGGCTCCCCTCCCTTGTGTATCAATTCAATCATGTGGGCCTCGTGGTGAGCCGACAATGGATTCTGGTTAATATTTGGTGCATCTGGGGCCTGAACCTCGATCCGGTGAGTGTCAATAAGCTCCTGCACAGCTGTCTTTAGTTTCCAACACTTTTTTGTATCGTGTCCAGGGCCCCCCGAATAGTATTCACAACTTACTAAATGGTCTAGATTTCTAGGAAGGGGGTTTGGCATTTTGGGGTCAATTGGATTCAACATACCTAACTACCTCAGTCTGTGAAAGAAAGTGATATATGATTCTCCCAGTGGAGTGAAAGTCTTTTGCTTCTGTAATCTCTCATTTTTGAAGGCTGGGCTTGGTCGGTGACCTGCTCTGGGGGGATTTCTGTGGGCTCTTGGGGTGGATAGGTGTTTTGTGGAACTGGGTATGAGTTTTGGAGAGTCGGTGCACGCCATTGCGCGTGAGCCGGAGGTTGGGTATAAGTTTGAGCATGGTGGAGGGAAAATGTGGATCTGGCGGTAGGTAATAGTGTTGTGGAGGGATATATGGAGTGTATGGGTAATTTTGGTGGTGGGGTCAGGGTTGGTTGTAGTAGGGTGAAGGGCCTCTAGATCTGGACCAAGCTCCGGACTCAACGGTTGTGACTTCTTCTTTTTTCTTTTTCACGAGCACACCCCCAGTGCCACTCTGGATGGCCTGAGTGGTGGCTTTGATCGCTGAATAGCTCATGATTTTATTGGATTTCAGTCCTTCCTAAACCATTCCTCCCATCTTCATAACTTCATTAAAAGACTTGCTAATTGCTGTTACCAAGTGCCCAAAATAAATCGGCTCCAAAGCCTGCAAAAAGTAGTCGAACATCTCGCTTTCTTTCATTGGAGGGTCAACCCTCATGGTCTGTTCCCTCCAGCAGAACCCATACTCCCTAAAGCTCTCCCCGGGCTTCTTATCAAGTTTTATCAATGACAGGTGAACTGGAACAATTTCTAGATTGTACTGAAAATGGAAGGCGAACGTTTGTTCCAAGACATCCCAGGTGTACCACCTACCATGGTCCTGTCGTGTATACCACTCCAAAGCAGACCCACTCAGACTCTGGCTGAAATATGCCATTAGTAACTCATCTTTTCCACCTGCCCCTCTCATTTTGCTGCAGAATCCCTTCAGGTGGGCTACCGAGTCACCATGCCCATCATACAGATCGAACTTAGGCATTTTGAACCCTGCTGGTAACTAAACATCCGGGAACAGACACAAATCCTTATAGGCCACACTGACTTGGCCACCCAATCCTTATATGTTCCTGAAGGATTGCTCCAGGCTCTTTACCTTTCGAAACATCTCTTCCTGCTCCGGGTTCTTAAGCGGCTTCTCAGTTTCCACCGGGAGCTCAAAGTGAGGGGTGTAGGAATATGACTCAGAAGCTTTAAAGTTAGGCTTATGAGGGTAGTATTGGCGGTCATGAGCCTGAAACAGTGGCTCACTGGAAGATCTTTGCAGTGTGGCAGGTGGAGGCACCACAAAGACAGGGGTGATTGGTGGAGGAGGATTTTGTTTGGGTGGTGGAGCTTGGGGAGGGTAGGAGGTGGTGCCATAGCTCTGTTGATAGAACGGGAAAGCTAGAGATGAATTCACAGTAGGAGGCTCCTGAGACTGAGCCAAAGGTTGGATATATGCTGGATTGGCAGGATAAACTGGCGCCGGCTGACCCTTAGCCCAGGCCTGATGCATTTCGGCCATTTGCTGCCTCAACTTTTACATTTCTTCCCTCATTGCATTAACATCCATCACCTCTACCTCTTTTGCCGGGTCCACAATACTGGTATCTGATTCTTGGCCTGTCATTTTCAGCTTGTCTTTTGATCTGGTGTTGTAGGAATGGGTTGCCAGAATGCCAATCAACTAACCACCCGTCTGGACTCAAGATCAGCAAAAACTTGGTTAATGGTTAGGGCAGTGACATATTTGATAACCGCACATTTTGGGGAATGAATGCTCCTAAGCAGTTAACGGTTTCTATTATGCATTTGCTCGACTGCTTGCGTCATCCCGACTTTCCTTATTTCTGATTGCAACTTCGTTTAGTTTTTGTTTCCTTTCTTCTTTTCTTTTCCTCACTTTTCCTTTGTTTCTTCTTTGTTCTTATTTTCTCATTCCCTCTTGTTTTGCCATTGTTTCTTTCGTTTGGTTTCTTATTTTCTTTTTGGTTTTCTTTTTCTCTCTTTTGTTTTTCACCACTTTCATTTCATTCTCTTTCTTGTTTTTCTCTCTCTTTTTATTCTCTTCATTTCTCTCCTATTTTTCTCTCTTTTCTTTTCTCTTTTTCATTTGGTTACGGTCGAATCCTATGGAAATTGCCTACGTATCATGACCCCGCATGAATCAAACCGAGCGTAGTTCGTGAAAATAAATGTAAAATAGAAGCAAAATGTTTTGGGATTTTCAATTTTATTGATATCAAACACTTCAATTACAAAGACTCAAAACTGACAGATTAAAGCAAGAACTAACAGACTCCGATGAAAGACGAACTGCAAACTCGAAGAACGACTACATACTCTAATCAAGGAAATACAAACTCAAAAATAAACTGACAAATTCCTTCCCCTATATGCCAAATTTAACCAAATGACTGTTTTTGCAAACATGGCCCCTTCCCACTTTCACATGAATTTTGAGGTCGGGGAGGATTATTTTATGACACTTCACAAACTTGTCCGTTCTTTTACGAAAATAGCCTTTCGACAACTAAAAGATACTCTAAGGCTGTCTCGGCAAGAACGATTTAAGACACCGCCGAAGCTGGATCGGCTTATCTTGACCAAAATTCGAACGGTATTCACTTGACCACTGACTCTTTTTCTTGTTCTTCAAATTAAAATACAAGACCTGTTTTTGCAAACATGGCCTTTCAGCACCTCGGGGATGAAGATTTTAAGGCTACGTTGGCTAGCCGGCCAAAATCTTGAAAAATGACCAAAGGTGGTTGTTCTCGCAAAAGCAGCCTTCCGGCGTCCTTTTAGGGACATTCGGCTTATTTGAATGGCATTACCTGACTTATTTATGACGAAAATTAAAATTTTGACATTTTTGGCTATTTTTTCAAAGGGGAGGTTGGACCCGATGAGGGTTGCCTACGTATCTCACGTCCGATGAGAATCAAACCAGCGTAGTTCGGGCAAATAAAGCTAACTATTTTTTAAAACAGGACTCTTTTCTGTGGGAAAATACACTATTTCTGAAAACAAGACTCTTTTTTTTTATATTTTCTTTTTCAGTGGCAAAAAAAAACTATTTTGAAAATAAAAATCTTGTTGTTTTTCTTTTCATTAACAAAAAAACACTTCTTTTTTTTTTCATTTTTCTCAAAAATCCGGCGAATTTTGGCACTACTTGGGCATTGGTTTTTCTAGCATAGGTAATTAACTCTCTACACTGCTATTTCTCTCATTTTTTCAACTTTTCCCAAATATTCAAAAGCCGGTCGGCATGCAAGTTCGAGACGAATGAATGTACACGCAACACGTAAAATGCATCAGGATGGTCTTTTTCATTTCAGGTTACTTGTCCTAGATGGACCCAACCCCTGTGTTGAGTCCCCTAAGTCATATGCACGTGATGCAAATAAGCGCTCCTACTAGGGATCCGTCATGAAGTCAAGTTATTCTAGGTTCACAACTTGGGTATATGTTCTAGACTGTGTACCCGAGCGGACGACTCGAGTTGAGAAGGGGGCTACGTACCGGGAACCAAAAGGCTATCCGGCTTAGTAACTTGTTTGGCCTCTTTCTTATTTTAGGGTATGACACTAACAGAATAGGGAGTCTCAACCAGTAAGCACATCCCCGGAGGTGAGAAGAGAAGGGTTTCGTCATAGTTTATATACATTCCAGATAATATCAAAGCGGTAAAATATTTAGCACATTAGCATAAAACATGTAGTAAAATCAGATAAAGGCAAATATAAAAATTATTCTAAGCTCGAATTCTTAAACCCTGAACCGAAGTTCTGGGTTTTTTCCTCAGCAAAGTCACCAAAGCTGTCACACCTCCTTTTTCCTACACCCGCGAGGGTATAAAGGAGTTTTTCCAATTAAAGGACAATCGAAACGAGATTCGTTTATTAAGAGATTCAGAGTCGCTACTTGGGAGATTAATGGTGTCCCAAGTCATCGGTTGAATCCTGAATCAAGGAAATTATTGACTCTGTTTAACAGTCCGCGAACCAAAAATCTGAGTAAGGAATTATGTTAACCCGGGAGAAGGTGTTAGGCATTCCCGGGTTCCGTGGTTCTAGCACGGTCGCTCAACTGTCATATTTGGCTAAATATCTAATTTGAAAACATATTTTTACTTATGTGCTTTTTAACTTTAAACCGCTTTTATTATTATTTTTTTAAAGAGAATTGCAACATCTTGAAAACATTTCTCGAACCACGTCACATAAATGCACCCGTAGTTTTTGACACATTTCAACTTCGTTGGGATTTGAATTTGGGTCACATAAATGTGCACCGGAATTTAGGAAGGTAATATTATTAAATGTCGGGCCTAAAGCAGCTAGCGTATTATTAACTTTGCGGGAGGACACGAAATTCGCTAAATAGCCCATCCCGATGTCTAAAATATTTTTTAAAGAAGTAATTAAAGAGGGCCACGCAATTTGTGATTTTATTTGGCGCGGCATACCTCATTTATTTTAAGAATATCCTAAAGCAAACTATTATTTTCTATTGGGTTTTGTCTCTAAAAGGGCCTAATTAATTAGTATTGTTTAAGAACTACTATATCTGGGTCTATGAACTCATGTAAAATCGGACCCTCAGCAATTTTAGGCTTTGAAATTGGCCCAGGCAACAAGTAAACATTGCTGGTTTGATTTTGAACTTGCCCAGCTTTGGGCTTCCGATATTGCCATTGGGCCCAGGCCTCAAATTATACTGCCTAGGCCTCAAACTAACTAAATTAAAAGGGAAATGGGCCTGGCTATTTTCAGCTGGCCGGGGTTGAGCCCAATCTTTTGAGTCCCAACTAACGTGAGCCAAAGCTCAGTCAATACTAATAATGAAACGAAAATAGTGAATCGGATGATCTATTTCAAGCAGATCGTGATATCAACTAATGTTGGTCTACCTACAAACTTGATCACATTTGTTAACAGTTAAACAGGGATTATCATGTTTATCGGAATAACAATGGACACGACAATGCACAATCTACAGCCTAACACCTAATTTAGCATTTTTAAGCAACCTTTAGCCTTAGTTCATACGTTCTAAACAGTTCCATTATAGATTGAAAACGAACATAATTACTAGAGGTCTCATCTCGTTACTGAATCACTTTTAAAAAGATGCATGAAATAACGGTTAGGAAATTAACTATAACTAATCATGAAATTATTCTATCATTCTACCATGAAACTTGTGAGCACGTGATTTTTGCTCTCATGACAACTACTCCCAAAAATTATAAAATAAAATAGTTTTGTTATCACATTTGAATGGATTGTGTGTTATCTTTCTT
>MU790006.1:16665-61112 GCA_026770625.1 Nicotiana glauca
TCCTAAAAAGGAGAAGCGGTCGCTGGAAATATAATCCGGTCTAAAAGTCCGGAGTCGAATCCCACAGAGAACTAAGGTTTAGTTGTATTTGTTTAATATTACTAAAACAAGATTGAAAATAAATAAACAGCTGAAAACTAACTATGTTTGAATTGTAAATAATTTGAATAAAGTTCTAAGGTAATGGTTTTCCCCCGTTGTTGATTTCCTTGGTTGTATATTTCTTATAGCTATGACTTAGTTGCCTCTATCAATCATGAACTCTCCAGCTACCATAAATCTCTCTCAAGCAATTATGATAATTTACTAGACGCACTCTCTCAAGCTACGCTAGCTAGATTCACATTACAGTTCACTTAGATTGCACCCGAGATATCGTTATCTCTAATCCAACCTCTAAACCCTCGGTTATGACTCTCGTCTATACTCCGGGAGTGATGTTGTTCAAACAACTACCTAAATATGCACTCTCTCTCAAGCAGATACATAATAAATAGGAACGGCTAATTGAGGATCCTTTCAATTAACCAAAATCAAAACGTAGTTGAACAAATAGAGATAAACAACCAATTCAAAACTATATTAATATAACAACCAAATTATCCCCAACGGGTTTCACCAAAACCCTAGATAACAAATTAGCTATTCATAATAGTATGTAAAACTACAATACTAAAAGTCATAATCAACAATGAAAAAAATAGGAAGAGGAAGGAAAAACTTGTTGAAGAATTCCCCGCCTTGCTCTCAATGCGTTCTTGCCTCCTTAGGTCTAATATGTGTCAAAAATATATCTTCCCACTCAAAAATAATGTTTTCCCATGTATATATACCAATTAGGGTCGGGCCAAACAATTATACCTTCTCCTAGGCAAAAAAGGACAATATTTCACGCCTGGACCGCGGCCAACCGCGGTGGACCGCGGCCAACCGCGGAAGGCACTGCCTCAAACCGCGGCGCGGACCGCGGTGCCAACCGTAGTGCACTTTCTACCATAATTTTTACCCTGTTTTGCTTCGAACCTGGAAAAAAGTAAAACATGAAAGTTGTAGCCCTTTGAGTTATCTTTCCAACCATATATTATAGATCCCAAATGGAGGTCTGAGCAAAAGGTTATGTCTATTTTACTAGACAGTGCGCAATATGCCTCCTCGAGTCTTCGTTCGTACTTAATTATCAAATTTGACCCCGAACACGATTCCGGCTTAATTCCTTGAGCTTTTACTCAGACTTCAAAGCTTCAAATCACTGAAATTTATTCCATAACATCTATATAGCTCGGAATCACACTTACAAGGCATAAAACACACAATTAGTGCAAAACACTAGCGATTAAAGCGCAAACTCAACTAAAGTGCAGTAAATTAGAGCGTAATAATCGATTAAAATACGTTATTATAGCCTATCATCATTTAGCAGTTAGGTTTTGTCTTTATACATACACAAGTTGTTCTTTTTACTATTATGAATAGTTATTAGTACTTAAAAGTTATTTCTGGTAGATTTAAAATTTTCTTTTTATGATCACAAATTACTTAACTTAGTTTCTAAGTAAATTAACTAATGCATACCTCATTCATATAATAAATGAAATATCGTAGTCCATATTTAACATTAAAAATTCTAATTTATTATTTCTAAATTGTGTTACTATAATACCTAACCAGAGTTATTTTTTTCTTTAATTAAATATATATATGAATGATTAGAAAAATATCTAGTAAGACGTGACTCAAAAAAGATGCATTTTCCACTGGTTAAATATGCAAAATATGTGTCAAGTTGGGCGAGTTAGGCTATAACCCATTATTTAACCCATTTTTCTGTTAAAATATCATGGTATAGCCAGTTTTCACACTGGTCAATGAAAAATAGCCAGCGTTTATCAAGTCAATGAAAAATAGCCACTATTTTGGTGCAACAGGGACCGGTCCAGTATAATATACGGGAGTTCTGGTGCATTTGTGTACGAACTCCAGCATATTATGCTGGACCGGTATACTTTGCTAACTCCTGTAAAATTTGCGGGAGACTGGAGCACCAGTGCTCCAAACTCCAGTATATTATACTGGACAATTATACTTGCTGGAACTCCCGTAAAATTTGCGGGAGTTCCAGCATAATTATGCTTGAACTCCCGTAAAATTTGCGGGAGTTCCAGCATAGTTATCCTGGAACTCCCGTAAAATTTACGGGAGTTCAAGCATACTTATGCTGGAACTCCCGTAAAATTTGCGGGCGTATTTTTCCGGATTTTGAACAGTGTTTTCGCTCAGATTTAAAGTGGCTAAATTTCGATGACTTTTGAAACTTGACTATTTTTCAACGGCCAGTGGTAAATCTGGCTATTTTTAAATTTCTCGCCATTTTTCTTCCGCCAATCTTAGCCCAAGCAAACTTTAAGTAGGGTTGGACAATGACTCATTTATTAGTTCAGCCCATTTTGACCTGCTCAAATTCACCCTAATCCGCCCATTTGCCGCCCCTAGGTCTGAAGTTCGAACAGTCAGTCATTCATAAGCTGTGATACTTCAAATTTCAGACCGTCGGACCGGAAGTTGAAAATTTGGTCATGAAGTCTCAGTTCTGAAGCAGTTTCGATAAATATTTTGTAAATTTCAGCTCTTGTTGAAAATGGCGATCCTAAAACAGCTCTTTTCGCTATTTCCTCCATTTGGACACCCGAAACCATTGGAGCGGGAGGTCCCGAGCCTTTTCTCTCGTTTTTTCTCTTCTCTTCTTTTATAATTACTACGTACTATATTAATGCACAAATGAGATTGTACTCAAGTTTAGGGGTGGCAAAATGATTTAAAAAAAAAAGAATTAACCACCCATATTATCCACTAAAAATGGGTTGGATAAGAACTTTTTAAAAACGGGTCAAATATGAATGAGGTCGAATAATTGATCCAATTTTTTAATTACCCGTTTTCGGCCCAAATCGTATCCGTTCCGATCCGCCTGTTTGCCACTCCTACTCAAGTTAAAATAATTGGTATTTTATTCACCAAATGATTTCGTTGTGACATAACCTTTAAAGGCATTTTGATAGACAAGTATTTTTATATAGTGGAGTAATAAAACTTAGTTAAATATTTGGGCGAAGAAAAGGCTTGTACAAGTTTCAGATCTATCATACTAGAGCGCTAATCTTTTGTCTATAATTAAACAACAATTGAAAGTATAAAGAGGAAAGATGCATAACTAGTATTCTAGGAATGTTCCTTCTGGTTACCATTTCTCCATAGCAGATCAAGTATGCAGGGTTCACCAAGTCCAGCAAGCAGAGTGGCATAAAATTATTGAGCTAATATTCTAAAGCAGTTGTGTTTATTCATTTTGGTCTAACTTGTGATTGCAGTGATATTTCATGTTTTCACCTGAAGGATCGATGCTTGGTAATACAATAGTATCATGATATATGATCTTGACCTGTCTCATCGCTTGTGAGTTACTGCAGATTCTGGTTTTGTACAGTTTGGAGTAGTTTGTTTTTAAAAGGGTGTGGAGCCACACACCTCAATCTTTTGTGGGACTCAAAATTAGTATTGTAAATTCACATGAATTGTCCTAATAAGACAATTGAATCAATCTTTTTTGAAAGAACTGTTTAAGGATCCCTTTTATTCATTCATATATACTTTGTATGAGGTCAAATTTGACTCTATACGACTCTACTCCGAAGGGTACGTCCAGTGAAGTATACGCCCGTTAAAGCAAGGGTGCGACCTGGACGTAAGGACAAAGGCGACGCCGGCTAAGACCTGACACCCTCGTTAGGAGGACGCCAGGTACGTTCTGTACTTTTTGTAATTATTTTAATGAAGGTCTCCTATTATATAAAGGAGACCTTCTCATTGTAAAAGGCATCGGTGTTATTCTCGAACAATACAACTCTCTCATCTTGATCTATTCTCTTTCTATCTCTACCTCTAACAACTATCCTCTCTTGAGTTCATGCTATCATTTCATAATAGTAGATCTACAACAATAACTTCATCTTTTCATCTCTAGGATTATTATATTTGATTACGATTTACCCTTTTCTTATTTTTTGATTGTTTTATAGCTTGTAAAGTATTTTATTAACTTTTGAGCCAAACAATTTGGCACAGTCTATGGGAATTTCGAGAATCAAAATCATAGTATCCACCTAGAGATCAACCAGCTACTTTTCTCTACACCACACGAAAACAAAAGATTGCCGAAAATGACACTAGATCGAAGGCTATAGTGGGTGTCACAGCCAACCTCCTTGGTCCTCTCAACGAGGCCAATGACGATGGCATCCCGAATACAACCCCCAGCATCACACCAGGCGCAGATATCTCATCTTCCCTATCAGAGGATCTGACGATCTTGCACGAAAAAAGAGCTTCCACGTCTGCTGCCAAAGAAGCACCCTTGGTGGTTAGAAAGCTACTAGAAGAGTGACTCACAAACACCCTAAGTGGCTTGGTCGAGAAATCACCGCAAAGCAATATCAGGCGTGTACCAACAATAAGCACCACCGCTGCCATGGGTGAACCTGAGGTTACACGAGTGAATGACCAGCCCATCGAAGCACAGACCAACGATGGTACGCCAACAGCCATCCTAAAGAAGATGGAAGAAATGGAAAATGAAAACAAGGCACTCCGCGACCAAATGAAGGAACACCAGGAGAGAGTCGACAAGATCCCCGGAGCCCCTAAGTTGCTACCAAAACACGACGTGGGAAGGTTCGTAGAACAACCGTACACTGAAGAAGCTGCTCCATGCTCTATCCCAAAGACCTTCAAGATGCCTCCTTACTTGAGGGTGTACGACAGAACCACAGATCCTGAGGATCATCTGATCCATTACGTCATTGCCGTGAAAGGTAACGATCTGTCAAAAGAACAGGTACCGTTGGTGCTGCTGAAGAAGTTTGGCGAGACGTTGACAGGAGGAGCCTTGACATGGTACTCTCAATTACCGGCCAAGGTGATATCAACATTCGAAGAAATGGCGGACAAGTTCGTCACCGCCCATGCGGGTGCGAAGAAAGCGGAGGCAATGGTCAACGACATCTTCACCGTCAGACAAACCGCGGGAGAAGGGCTCAGAGACTTCCTAGCCAGGTTTAACAAGGTAAGGATGAGTCTGCCAAACGTATCGGAAGGAATGGCATTCGCCGCTTTCCAGAATGGGCTAAGCAGGAACGGTTCGAAGGCGACCAAGAAGTTGCTAAGCCATCTCATAAAATATCCCCTTACCACATGTGAGGAAATCCACAACGCCTATTGCGTCGAGGTGCGGGCGGACGAGGATGATCTCAATTGGCCGACCCAACGGCTGACAGCGATACACTCAGATACAAGGAGAGATCGATGCAATGAAGGACGGCGAGAACAACTTCCACGTTCCAACAGGGATCGGCATTAGCCATACACCAGATCTTCCCATCCGACACTAAGACATACGGACGCGTTGCAGCAACATGTCGCCCCATTCCGAAACGAAAGAGGTACGCCCCCCTTATTATCCGCCCATAACTTTTGTGTATCTCCTTCAGAAATAGTGTACGCACTAGAGAAGCTGGGCACCAAGGTGCAATGGCTGCAGAAGATGAAATCAGAACCTGCTACTAGGAAATCGAACGTCTTATGTGAGTTCCATCAGGAACGGGGACACAAAACCGAAGACTGCATAGGCCTGCGGCAAGAAGTGGTCAGGATGCTGAACTAGGGATACCTGAGGGAATTACTCAGCGACAAAGGAAAAATCAACTTTGCACGTGGGCGGGAACAACCCCGCGGGCCACCAAAGCCTCCTTCCCTGACACGCACGATAAACATGATCATCGGAGGCAGCGACGACTCAGTAATCAATCACGTCAAATTCGCAACACACACAGACTGAAGCGGACAATCGCCCGTGAACGGTATGACGACTTCGAAGATAGTATCACCTTCGATAAGTCTGATACCGACGGTTTGTCTTTCCCTCATTATAATGCTTTAGTTATTACTTTACGTATTGCTGATACGGATGTTAAAAGAATCATGATTAACGACGGAAGTGGTGCCTGTATTATCCATCCAAGGGTCCTCGCACAAATGGGACTCGAAGATAGGGCAATACCGCGCTGCATAACGCTAACTGGTTTTAACAATGCAGTGGAACGGACATACGGAGAAATAACACTGCCGTCTTAGCGGGAGGAGTCACGCTGGAAACAACTTTCCACGTAATGAACCAAGAAACGGCGTACAACATCATCATAGGATGCCCGTGGATACACACTATGCGAGTGGTCCCTTCAAGCCTCTACCAAATAATCAAATTCCCTACCCCGTAGGGAATATTCAGCACTAGGGGCGAGCCACGCACCGCGCAGGAATGCTACAAAATAGCTCGAGATTGCACCCACACCCAACAACTGAAGGGGGCGAGTGCGGAGGCATAGCAATCAGCCGTGTCGGGGACTAAAGTCAACCCAACAGCGGACGCCATTAGAGATCCCGACACCGTGGAAGCTTGTAAAGCAACGTCGAAGATCTCGACCCAGTCCAATTGGACGACACCGACCCTACAAAGAAAGCCTACATCGGGCACGACCTCATCAATCTAAGTAAGTATCGCGAATTCCTAACTAACCATGCAGATCTATTTTCTTTCTCCCATTCAAATATGCCAGGAATTCCGCGAGACATCGCCACCCACAAGCTGAATGTTGACCCACTACATCCGCCCGTGCAGCAGATGAGAAGGAAATTCAACGCCACCATCAATGAGGCGATTAGCAAGGAAGTACACAAATTACTGGCCAACGGTTCCATCAGAGAGTCGAAGTACCATCAGTGGGTCGCCAATGTCGTCATGGTCAAAAAGAAAAACGGGAGGTAGAGAATGTGTGTGAATTTCACTGATCTGAACAAGGCATGTCCAAAGGATTCATTCCCACTACCCCACATCGACCAGTTGATCGACGCCACCGCGGGGTATGAACTGCTCAGCTTTTTAGACGCCTACTCCGGCTACAACCAAATCATGATGGCCGAGGAAGACCAGGAGAAAACAACTTTCATCACCCACCAAAGGACATACTGCTACAAGGTAATGCCCTTTGGGCTAAAAAATGCGGGGGCTACGTATCAGAGATTAGTCACCGGAATGTTCAAGGAACAACGCGGTAAGACCATGGAGGTCTATATCGATGATATGCTGGTAAAATCGGCAAAAAAAGAAGACCACGTCAACCACTTGAAGGAGGCCTTCGAGATACTAAGGCGGTACGGGATGAAGCTGAACCCCGAGAAATGTGCCTTCGGCGTAGCCTCAGGGAAAGTTTTGGGGTTTCTCGTGTCCCAACGAGGCATCGATGTCAACCCAGAACAAAATAAGGCAATAGATGCAATACCCGAGATTCTGAACAGCAAAAAATAGGTACAAAAGTTGACAGGGCGAATAGCCGCCCTATCCAGGTTGATCTCACATTCCTACGACAAGTGCCATAAATTTTTCAATGTGTTGAGGAAAGACAACGGATTGCACTGGAACGAAGAATGCGTCGAAGCCTTGAGAAGACTGAAAGGATATCTATCTTCGCCACCACTACTAGCAAAAGCAAACCCGGGCGAGCCCCTGCTGATATATTGGGCCATCTCTGAGGTCGCCGTCAGCGCCGTCATGGTCCGAGAAAATAAAGGTACGCAATCTCCTATTTACTGTATTAGCAAAACATTAGTGGACGCCGAAACACGGTATCCACACCTTGAAAAATTAACCCTGGCACTGGTCGTAGCTTCACATAAGCTCCGACCCTATTTTCATTGCCACCCTATAAAAGTAGTAATGACCTTCCCACTAAGAAGCGTCCTACACAAGCTCGAACTGTCGGGCAGACTCGCCAGATGGGCCATAGAGCTCAGCGAGCATGACATCTCATATCACCCGAGAATGGCCATTAAGTCGCAAGTACTTGCCGACTTTATAGCCGATTTCAACGCAGAAATACTGCCAGAGGCAGAACTAGAGGCACATCGTACCGCCCCCTACACCGACTTATGGAATTTGTACACCGACGGCGCCGCTAATGCCTCGGGATCAGGACTGGGACTCGTTCTTAAGGTCCCTACGGGCGAAACAATTCGCCAATTTGTGAGGTGCCCCGAAATGGCTAACAACGAGGTCGAGTGCGAGGCCGTTATTGCAGGCATAAAACTAGCCATCAAATACGGGGCTCGACGACTCGTCCTCCACTGCGAATCCCAACTCGTAGTGAACTAGGTCACTGGGACTTACCAAATCAAGGAGCAGAGATTGCATAAATACCGGGTAGAAATCCACAAACTAATGGCTGAGTTTGACGAATGCCGCTTCGAACAAATTCCGAGGGTACAAAATACCGAAGCAGACGGCCTGGCAAAGTTGGCCGCAACCACTAAAAACTTCGACAAAGAAAGCGTGGTCACCCTCCTCCATTCAGCCATTGATCACACTGAGGTATTTTCCTTAAATTTGACTTGGGACTGGCGCAACCGATAGGTGTCCTATCTGCAGGACGGCACACTCACACTCGACCAAAAAGAAGCGAAGAAGCTCCGCGTACAGGCCGCCAGGAACTGCCTGATAAACCATGAGCTGTATAAAAGGACGTTTGGCGAACCCCTAGCCAAGTGCCTAGGGCCACATCAAACGAGACCAGTACTAGAAGAGGTACACGAGGGTCACTGCAGCGCCATAAAGGCAATCGCGCCCTCGTACGCTGCATAATACGAGTCGGTTATTACTGGCCCACCATGAAGAAAGAAGCAGCGGAATACGTTCGCCAATGCGAACAATGTCAGAAATACGCCCCCATGATACACCAACCAGGAGAGCCTCTCCACTGAGTTACTTCCCCTTGGCCTTTCATCAAATGGGGAATGGACATAGTCGCCCCCTGCCAGCGGGACGAGGAAAGGTACGATTTCTATTAGTTTTAACTGATTACTTCTCCAAGTGGGTGGAAGCAGGTGCGTACGCCCAAATACGCGAACATGAAGTCATCGCCTTCGTATGGAAGAATATCATCTGCCGTTTCGGCATCCCCAAAGAAATTAGCTGTGACAACGAACGACAATTTGTCGGACAAAAGACAATAGAGTTCTTCGACAAATGGCACATTAAGCAAATACTCTCCACGCCATACCACCCGCCGCCAACGGTCAAGCGGAGTCCTCCAACAAAGCAATACTGAACATACTGAAGAAGAAACTCGAAGAAGCCAAAGGGCTATGGCCCGAACTACTAACGGAAGTATTGTGGGCACACCGGACCACACCAAAATCCTGTACCGGTGAGAAATACCATATTCGCTGGTCTACGGAACCGACGCAGTTATACCAGTCAAAATTGGTGAACCTAGCCTAAGATATTCACATACCAGCGAAACAGAGAACGACGCAAGCAGGCTTCAAGACCTCGACGAGGCCGAGGAAAGAAGGGAAATGGCCCACATAAGAATGGTGGCCCAGAAACAATTGGTTGAAAGGTACTACAACAGAAGAACCAAAGTAAGATCACTCAAAGTGCGAAACTACGTCCTCAAGGCCAAAACATTGGCATCAAAAGACCCAAGCGAAGGAAAATTGGGCACCAATTGGGACGGACCCTACAAAATTACGGCAGCAGCAGGTAACTGAGCATTTCAACTGGAAATAATGGAAGGAAGAACTCTCCAAAACAATTGGAACGTCGCCCACCTCAAGTATTTCCATTTCTAAAAAGGCGTCTCCCGAGTCACACTCTTTTTCCCTTACCCGAGTTTTTCCCAATCGGGTTTTCTCGGGAAGGTTTTTAACGAGGCGACATAGGGGACACCTGGAGATATTTGCGGAGCGAGTTTATCATACCAGCCACTCCATCAGCTCTCCTGGCTGGCATAACAAAGGGATTGACTAGCATGATCTCCAATATATGAACGGCTACGGCCATCTCCAATGTATGAACGACTACGACCATCTCCAATATATGAACGGCTACGGCCATCTCAAATATATGAACGGCTACGGCCTTCTCCAACGTGCAAATGGCTACGACCATCTCCAATGTATGAACGACTACTGCCATCTCAAATATATGAACGACTACGGCCTTCTCCAATATGCAAATGGCTACGGCCATCTCCAATGTATGAACGGCTACGGCCATCTCCAATGTATAAACGGCTACGACCATCTCAAATATATGAACGGCTACGGCCTTCTCCAACGTGCAAATGGCTACGGCCATCTCCAATGTATGAATGGCTACGGCCATCTCCAATGTATGAACGACTACGGCCATCTCCAATATATGAACGGCTACGGCAATCTCAAATATATGAACGGCTACGGCCTTCTCCAACGTGCAAATGGCTACGGCCATCTCTAATGTATGAACGGCTACGGCCATCTCCAATGTATGAACGGCTACGGCCATCTCCAATGTATGAACGACTGCGACCATCTCCAATATATGAACGGCTACAACCATCTCAAATATATGAACGGCTACAACCTTCTCCAACTTGCAAATGGCTAAGGCCACCGTCGTCGATAAGTCGATCCAGCTCGACTATGACAACAAAGTAACTCGATGACAGTCGAAGTCACGTACATGGCTACAGCCATCTCCAACGTGCAAATGGCTAAGGCCATCGTTGTCAATAAGTCGACCCAGCTCGACTACGACACGAAGTAACTCGACGATAGTCGAAGTCACGTACATGGCTACGACCACCTCCAACGTGCAAATGGATAAGGCCATCGTCATCAATAAGTTGACCCAGCTCGACTATGACAACGAAGTAACTCGACGATAGTCGAAGTCATGTACATGGCTACGGCCATCTCCAACGTGCAAATGGCTAAGGCCATCGTCGTCAAAAAGCCGACCCATCTTGACTACGACAACGAAGTAACTCGATGATAGTCAAAGTCATGTACATGGCTACGGCCATCTCCAACATGCAAATGGCTAAGGCCATCGTCATCAATAAGTTGATCCAGCTTGACTACGACGTCGAAGTAACTTGACGATAGTCGAAGTCACGTACATGGATACGGCCATCTCCAACATGCAAATGGCTAAAGCCTTCGTCATCAATAAGTCAACCCAGTTCGACTACGACAAACGAGTGACCCGATGACAGTCAAAGTTACATACATGGCTAAAGCCATCGACGATATTACGGCTAAGGTCGCCGTCGTCAACGATCGCCAATCCTGTTCGATTACGACGCAAGGCACGCAAAATAGCAGGTGTTGCAATTCCACTATTATCCAAATCCACCACTATTTGGCATCAAAGCCGCCTCCCATCGATGGTTAACATAAGCAACGTTCGAGAGACGCAATTGGAACCTTACAAACAAACAAACATCCACTCTACGGAGACAAGACACCAAAAATAAAAGAGTACGACTCGGGAAAAGAGTAACAACAAAGTAT
Source organism: Nicotiana glauca (assembly GCA_026770625.1). Classification (NCBI taxonomy): domain Eukaryota; kingdom Viridiplantae; phylum Streptophyta; class Magnoliopsida; order Solanales; family Solanaceae; genus Nicotiana; species Nicotiana glauca. Next base: position 28,108 of record MU790006.1, read on the forward strand.
AACTTCCATTATCATCAAAGAAAACATACATATACAAAAGGACCTATCTACATCTCCAAATACAGCAGAACAGGATAAAAACAATTCCTAAAAAGGCCCGCCATCTCGACCACTGCTGCCCCCGGCCTGATAAGCCGCAGAGATCCAGGACCCAGAACCTATATGGTTGACGTCTTAGGAGGCATAGCCTGCCTGGTCTGGGGAATCAGAACTATACCCGTAGGCCTCACGGGCAACCTGAGCTATACGCCATTGATCCTGAACCTCCGCCTCTGTAGCTCAGCCCGCAGCAAAGAGCTCCTCAAACACGACCAACTTGGCTTCAGCGTACACCCACATCTCCCGCACCTTGCCAGGCGCATCCTCATCAGACCTGGGCACAGCTGTCTGTTTAAGGGCCTCGACCTCAGCCACCTTGGCATCGAGCTCGGCGGTCAGGGCAGCGATCTTGGCTCGCAAATCAGCGGCTTCTACCGCCACTCCACGACTGAGCTCCAGATCCTCTTCCTTTTACTGGAAAAGAGTCTCCAGTTCAATATTCCGAGCCAAAGCGGCTATCAGCTGGTCGTCAACTTGCTCCAGTTTATCCACCCTCCGCTTCAGCTGAGTCTCCGATTGCTCCAAACCCTTGCGGAAAACCCGAAATTCTGGGTCCTGCTTGAGTAGGTCCGCCAGTGCTTGATGCTTGGCATGGCACCGCCGGTACTTCTTCACCACCTTGTTAAAAGTGGCGGCCTTCCTTTGCGCTCGCCGCCCCCTCTCTACCTCCAATATGAGTGTCTAAAGAAGAGGAAAAGAAGAAAAGAAAATCAGTATGCGTCAAAGTATACCCTACAATACATAAAGAAAATCAAAATATACCTGCAAGGCCGCACCAGCAACCCTCCGAGATAATTCCCCGTCACTAACACCTTTTAGCGTTTCACGCTAAGCGGCCGCACACAATAGGGTCATGTCTGAGGCGGCCTGCTCATTGTGCTGTAACAGGTTATACCCACTGGGGATCAAAATTCGGCGGTTAGATCTGCCCCCCGTCATCCCTACGCGCGCCGAATCTCTCGTATATGCCTCTGCATCCGCGAGGGCGACCTCAGGGTCTGCTCTCTCTCCGCCCTTTCTTCAGCGGCAACCAACGAACCACTCTCAGGAATGCGTGATGGGGTGGCGTCAGCAACTATCCTCCCTTGGGGGGCCGACCTCCCGGAACGGATGGCGTTGACCATAAACACTGGCCTTGATTCCCTACGAGGCTCGCTCACCCTCTCATCCGCTATGGCCATTCCCTTACCAGTTATCAACCGGCGTCTTTTCCTTTCTGGTGGCTCCTTACCATCAAAAATCTCCTCCGTAGGTTACAGGAGAGCAGTGAGGGAGTCACTTCACTTGTGGACGCCGCCACAGGCGCAACCTCAGGCTGAAGAGCCTCCAGAGCGCCATCACTGGGCGAGCCACAGGGTATATATCTGTCGTCGGAATCAGCCCCCGCCCCAGGCGGGGTGACGACCCTCTTCTTCTTCTTCCTAGGAATGCTCCTACCTACCAACATGAATAAGTCAGGCAATAAGACCTAGGGAAACCTACGAACCATAACTCAAGAGTTACCTGGAGGGTTGTATCGTTCAAGAAAAGTAGCCCATGTGTGGCATTCCTCCGCAGATAGGATTATTCTCTCCACCCACGACCTAATGTCTTCAATGAACCGAGGTGGAGAATCCCTCGCTGCAAAAAGAGGGGGGGGGGGAGTAAAGGAATCACAATGGCTGAATGGTTAAAATCGCAAGAAGCCCTAAATTCCGCAAGTAAAAGTACTTACATTCTGGGTTCCAACTTTCTGGGAAACCCTCGAGATTCGACACCAGGTGCTCCGTCCTGATGTAGAAGTATCTGCGCCAAAAGCGACGGTTGGTCTTGTCGTCGGCCTTTACGACCAAGCCTCTTGTGCCACGGCTTTTCAGCTGTAGCATGGTACCTCTCAGGTAACCAGCGCTGAACAACTGTAAAAGGTGGTGGACCGAAACGCCGCATGCAGCCCTGGCCGTATAGGTAGTCATGATGCAGCACACCTTCAAGGTGTAAGGAGTAAGCTGAGCCGGGCATACATTGTAAAAACAACAAAGCTCCTCCATCAGGGGATAGATTGGAAGAGTGTAACCAATCAAGAACAGGTACTCATAGAATGCACAGTACCCAGGTCGGTGCACATTGGCGTAGTCCGCCTCGGCTGACACATCTCCACGTAGTCTGGAATGTGGTACGTCTCTCGAAGACCATCTAAGTGAGACTGCAATAACCCGCTATGTTCCCAGGGAAAGGATGGGCTCTTAGTAGGGAAATCCCTGCGAATATGCATCTCCTTCGGGAGGACGTTGTCTATACTAAGAGGAACAAGGACCTTCTCCGCCTTTTCCCCTTCATCACTGGAAGAAAGAGAAATCCTAGATGGGGCATTATTTTTAGCCTTTTTACTACTCTGTCCACGTTTTGTCATGGTGTTTTCTATAAGGAAGCAAAGCTCCAACAATCAGAAGTTTGGTTTAAAAAAAAGTAGAAAAAACTCACACAAAGTAGCGGTTGTTAGAAAGAAAAATGAAAAAGGAAGCAAGAGAAGTTCAGAGGTTTGAAAGATAAAACAAATTGAACCTCCCCTATATTTATAGGGCTAGGATACACGGAAATCGAAGAGGCACGATTCAAAACGGGCGCAGGAAATCAAAACATCACGTCACCCCCTGAACCGCCTCGGGAGCAAGTATAATCATGACGCATGCAGGAGATGACGTCACTTCGAAAAAGAGAGCCACGCGTCAACAGCTCGACAACGCCATATATCTCACCTCATTCACGTCATCGCCCCCATAGTGAGTACAAATTTTCCAAAGGCGAGGTCTGCATGTCCGCCCATTGAAGACGTCTATTGGATACATCTCCAACGAGCAGAGGGACTAACTGTATGAGGTCAAATTTGACTCTATACGCCTCTACTCCGAAATGTACGCCCAGTGAGGAATACGCCTGTTAAAGCAAGGGTGCGGCCTGGACGTAAGGACAAAGGCAACGCCGATTAAGACCTGGCGCCCTCGTTAGGAGGACGCCATGTACGTTCTGTACTTTTTGTAATTATTTTAATGAAAGTCTCCTATTATATAAAGGAGACCTTCTCATTGTAAAAGGCATCGGTGTTATTCTCGAATAATACAACTCTCTCATCTTGATCTATTCTCTTTCTATCTCTATCTCTAACAGCTATCCTCTCTTGAGTTCATGCTATTATTTCATAATAGTAGATCTACAACAATAACTTTATATTTTCATCTCTAGGGTTATTATATTTGATTATGATTTACCTTTTTCATATTTTTTGATTGTTTTATAGCTTGTAAAGTACTTTATTAACTTTTGAGCCAAACATACTTCATATTAATAAATTTAAACTGAAAGCTTGATTAGTAATTTGTCATATATAGCTGAGAGAACATTGAGAAGCTGCTATGTTAGCTTAAGTTGGGTGTATTCTGCCTTTGGTAATTATGTGGAAGATCTTTTTAATTTCTTGCAATGGGTTAGTTCCCTTCTATAGGGGTATCAAGTTACTAAGTCATACCATGAAAGTTTGGGAGAGGCCGGTCGAAGGGAGGATAAGGAGCGCGGTAACTATATCGGAAAACCAGTTCGGGTTCATGCCGGGTCGTTCTACTCTGGAAGCTATCCACCTTATCAGGAGGTTGGTGGAACAATACAGGGATAGGAAGAGGGATTTGCATATGGTGTTTATTGACCTAGAGAAGGCGCATGACAAGGTCCCCAGGGATGTGCTTTGGAGATGTCTGGAGGTGAAAGGTGTGCCGGTGGCTTACAGGGCGATAAGGGATACGTATGATGGAGCTATGACTCGAGTTAGGACTATAAGATGTGACTTAGAGCCTTTTTCGGTGGTTATGGGGTTACACCAAGGATCTGCGCTAAGCCCGTTCTTATTTTCCCTCACGATGGATGCACTGACATACCATATCGAAGGAGAGGTGCCATGGTGTATGTTGTTCACTAATGATATAGTTCTGATTGATGAGACACGATGCGGCATTAATGGGAGACTGGAAGTATGGAGGCAGGCCCTGGAGTCAAATGATTGAAGTTGAGTAAGACTAAGACATAATATAAGGAATGTAAGTTCAACGACGTGACGGGGCAAGCAGATGTGGAAGTCAGGCTTAACTCACAGGTCATCTCAAAAGAGAAAGTTCTAAATACTTAGGGTTGATTATCCAGAGAGATGGGGAGATCGACAACGATGTTACGCACCGTATTAGGGTGAGGTGGATGAAATGGAGGTTAGTGTCTGGATTCCTATGTGACAAGAATGTGCCACCAAAACTCAAAGGTAAGTGATCATGCCCAACTATGCCTTATAAAAAGGACAAGTGGTCGTTACAAATATATTCAGGGTATTTAGCCCAGAGTCGAATCCACAAGGAATTAACATATCAATTACTTTTGTTAGACTCACTAAATTCTTCGTAATCAACTTCCCAGATATTTTTAATAACAATTGGTGATATTTTTACTAACTATAACTGAGTAAATTTAAGTAAACTAAAAGCTAACTATAACTGAGTTGTAAATAAATAAGAGAAGGATCTAAGGTTGTGATTTCCCCTATTGATGGAATCCATTCTTGTTATGTTTCGAATAGAATTGCCTAATCGTCTCTATCGATCATGAACACTCTTACTACCGTAAATCTATTCCGAGTAATTATGATAAGTTATTAGACGCACTCTCCCGAGTTACGCTAGCTGATTTTTATTACAGCTCACTTTAGATCACACCCAAGGTTTCGTTATCCCTAATCCCACCTTTAAACCCTCGGTTATTGATTCCTCATATACTTTGGGAGTGGTGTTTTTCAACAACTACCCAATTATGCACTCTCTCCCGAGTAATACATACTAAATTGGCACAGCTAATTGAGGATCCTATCAATTAACTACAACAAAAACATAGTTGAACAAGAGATTAAATTACGCAAACTATATTAACACAACAAGAAGTTCATACTCAACAGGTTCCATCAAAACCCTAGATAACAAATTAGTTATTCATAATAGTATGTAAAACTACAATACTAAAAGTCAAAACCAACAATGAAAAATAGGAAGAGGAAGGAAAAACTCGTAGAAAAATTCTCCGCCTTGCTCCTATTGTGTCTCTGCCTCCTTAGGTCGAATCTGTGTCTCAAATCTTTCCAACCCCCTCAAAATACCGTTTTCCACGTATATATACCAAGTAGGGTTGGGCCCAAATAATTTCACCATCTCGTACGGAAAAAAGGACACTTTTTCCTGGACAGGACGTGCGCGGCCGTGCTTGGACCGCGCTCAGACCGTACATATCCACTTTGATTCTGCCTGACGAGCGCAGCCTGAGCGCGACCGCGCACTTGACGCACACGTTTCACTCTTTTATTTTGGGAATTTGGAAAAATGTAAAACATGAAAATTGTAGTCCTTTGAGTAGCTTTCCAACCATATATTGTGGAGCTTAAATGGAGTTATGAGAAAAACGTTATATGCATTTTACTAGACAATACGCAATATGCCTACTCGATTTTTCATTTGTTCTAACTATCATCCGTTGACCCCCGAACACGATCCCGGCTTAATTCCTTGAGATTTTACTCAGACTTCAAAGCTCAAAATTACTTGAATTCATTCCATAATATCAACATAGCTCGGAATCACTCCTACAAGGCATAAAACACACAATTAGTGCAACACTAGCGATTAAAGCTCAAACTCAATTAAAGTGCAGTTAATTAGAGTGTAATAAGAGACTAAAATAAGTAATTATAGCCTATCATCAACACCCCACACTTAAACCATTGCTCGTCCTCGAGCAATCAAACTACACTTTATGTAGACACGACCTTTCAAACAATTCTCCTAACTCATCATACTAAGAATATTTAAAATAGACTAAACACAAAAGCGTAACATCTTCACCTCAAGATTTGACTCACAAGTCCCATACATTATTCACAACTCACCCGCTTACTCCATCATAGAGTTCACTGGTATTACCTTTCCTTCATGAATCAAGTGCCGTCACATAACAAAAGAGGGTAGTTCTACACAATAAAATTTAAGAACACTTAGGAACTCAAGATAGAAAGAATTCACTCACTCTCATAAATAACATTCATATGCCACAAAAGATGCACCATAGGCTTGTCCTTAGTGTACTACTCTACTAATCGAACCCATTCAATCTAAGATCAATTAGGACTTCATTTGGTTGTAATGTAGGCTAAGGGACGGTAGGATATATTTGGATATAGTGACTAACCTCCCTAAGAACTTTTAATACAATCACATTTGCATTTGTAACCATACTTATGTCAGACCAGACATTCCACCACACTTCTATTTATAATACCCCAAACTCCATTAGGTGCAATTGTATCAAGTCACTACTTATCAAGTACTACATTCACTTATTCTCTTTTTTTTTTCTTTTTAAGTGGCACGTATTCTTTTACTTTTCAAAATACTGCACCTTTTCTCTATTTCATTGGTTCCACTCAAAAACCAAACCACCACCTCACACTTTAACTTTTGCATATTTCATAACCATTCAAGTGCTCATGGGAGGTAAAGGGGTTCAAACAGATGGGCCGTTCAAACAATTGGGTAAGGTTTGTAATGTGGTTGCCAAAAAAACAAGTTTATAGGCTTAACGGGGTTAACTACGATGTATCGCATTTAGGTGGGTCTACTTTATATATCTGGCTTAACAAAGAAATGCCTATATCATTTCTAAGACTAAATAAGGCTACTATTTCGCTTTGCAAACACACGGGGCAAGTTTTAGGCATCAAATGCAGAGCATAGACTACAATACAACTCACACACACATGGCACATGACTCACTCCATATTGGCTCATCAAGACACTCTCGTTTGAGTACTCAAGTCAGTTACAAACATACAATTTAAGGCACTCTAACGGAAATCAACCACTAAGACTAAGTGTCACACTCTAGTGTCTACTGTGTTCAGGTGTATCAACGCTAAGGGCTTCTCTTCCTATTTCACCTCATCGCCCATAAGTACCAACTTAAAACTAGAAACAAAATAAACAAAAATTAACTATACCCGGTTCAAGAAAAACCCTTGGAAAAGAACCATGCCCCAAAGAAAAACTAAGGGGCAGCTACTACACTAACTAAAAAAAAAAAAAAATTTGGTATTTTCTTTAGACTAACTTCCCTCAAGAAAATTGTCTAGAAGATCCGTCATCAGGAAGAGTCAAACATATTTCTATTTTTTTTTCTGATATTTTCACGTCGACTTATACCCTCAAGAAGCCCGCCTAAAGAGATCCGTCGTCAGTAAAAGTCGACTTACCTAATTTGACTACTACTCAAAACCACAAAAACAATCAAGAAAAATAAAGAAAACATAAAACAGTCAAGTTCTTACATATATACACATACATTGAAGTATTCCCCATCCCGCACTTAAAAGGAAGACATGTCCTCATGGCATACAAAATAAAGAACAGTGAGGTAAAGGAACTTCCCTGATTGATCACTCTTGATCAGAGACCGTGTCCGAGTTCAGATTGCATGCACGACCCAGAGCTCACAGCCAGCCTAATATTTTCTTCTCCGATTTAACCTGCTGAGTGGCCATCGCATCAACACGTGTACCTAAGTCGGCGACCGAGTTACGCAACCCTGCTACCTCCCACTCTAAGGCTGTGAACTGGGTAACCCGACAAGCCTCAAATGGTCCTATAGCCTGTCATGCCCCGAATCCGAGAGACATGACCGGCGCTTGAATGGGTAGCCCCAGTCAAGCGGACCTGGGTGCCTCTCCTACCCCACGTGTTTACATTTTTCATTACTTATTAGCCAAGAGAAATAACCATTTACAATCAAAACACCTTTTTATTACAAAACATACATATGGTACATGATTCTTAGCGTGGTTTAAACTTAAAATAGCCCAACGTGCAAGATACATATTACATAAGTTCATGACCCACATTTCCTGTCTACGGAGCCTCTAAACATGAAAAAGGGATGATATCGTACTTGCCGGTAACAAGGCTCCGGCTATACCTTATACAAATATCAAAATAAGATCCCCGAAAGGAAAGTAGCTCACCAATTCAGCTAACGGGAAGTGATGAAGAGCTACGGTCGGTGGACTGGAGTACCTGCTATGGATCCACCTACAATCATAACACGAATGTAGTGCCCCCGGCAAAAGGGACGTCAGTACACTTGAATTGTACTGGTATGTATGAACAAACTCGCTCCAAGTAAACTCAAGCCATAAACAAGTAGGTAGCAGTAATAGAAACAACAATCAAATGCACAAAAAAAGGAACAACCAAGCCAAACAAGTTTTCAATCTCTCCTATTTTCCCTTCTACAATTCCACGTCAATGATTTCACAATTTGCTCAAATGTTTATTTCAATAGTGATTTTGATCACTTTCCACCCTTATTATCTCAGACACCCTTATTACCTCGTCCACCCTTATCACCACAACCCGCACCTTATAATTTCGTGTTGTGGCGCGCAACCCGATCCCACCGTACAGTCACAATTCACCAACAACACGACAACAATCAACAATTCACAAAGATCAACAACAACACTTCTTAAGAAATAATAACAACAATTTACAAGTATTTCCATAACCATCAATACTATTTTCCGTCATGTCCAACAACTCACATGTGTTTTACATCACAACGACAATTGCCCACAATAAGCAATAGATGTGGTTATCACAGTTATTCCAGTTGCATCATTTACAATTTTCTTTCGTCATTTCTTCCTCAATTCTTACCACAAGCACAATCACAATATTTCACGAATAAGCCACGCATATATCACATACCAAACATTCGTACACCAAACAAGGCGCTTCTACAAAGATCAAGGTTAGCCATACATACCTGGAGCCGAATTCCCTTTTTAACTTCCACTTTCAATTCACCCAATATCCTAGCAACGTCAATCTAGTTCACAAGTTAACACATACATCTTAGAATCGAAGTTCACATTTACTACCCAAACTTATTTAGGTTGTCAAACCCTCTTTTGCAAGCCTTCCTTCTACTTAACTCCTCTTACTAGCTTTTAGGTTTTAAAGAACATGCATGTGTATTTAAACTCCCATTTTCAAGAATCAATTCATGATAATCCCCCTTTTTTTTATTTAAATCTGAAAATCAATGAAGACGGGTTGGGGATTTTACCTACAAGAGTGAAGATGAAGACAAGTAGTTGAAATTTTCCGGGCTTGGATGACTTTGGAAAATCAATTGATGAGGATGAGACTTTCTCTCTCAAGAACCCTCTCTTCCTTCTGTCTAGTTTTGTTAAAAAAATGTGTAAAAATGAAGGGTTGGGGTGTTTTATTAAAAAGGGGATTGGGTTTAAAATTTAGAAAATTAGAAGCCCGAGCAGGATCTGCGGTCGCACTTTGCGATCGCAGAATCAAATGCGGTCCGAAGATTGGACCGCAGAAGTGTCCCAAAATTCTGAGCATTTCTGCTTGGGTATGCGACGGGAATGCGGTCCGCATTCTTGTTCTGCAGTCGCATAATGCACCGCAGAACTGACCTTCACAAATCCTTGAGGAATTTATGCGACGGTTATGCGGTTCGCATATTGATTATGCGATCGCATAATAGATCGCATTTTCATCATCAGTTTCGACTAACTCTCTTATTAACTCTGCGGCAGAAATAAGGTCCGCATACCTGATCTGCGACCGTATTCTGGACCGCATAGTGGCAATTTTCTAAAAAATTTTGACTCTTTGTTTTTAAGTGCAAAATTAGTAAAAAGGGTCCGAACATCGGCGAGCTTGTGAGCCGCGAAGAATTCTACACATTCCTAACACATATTCGGAACTTGGCACTACAAGCTACTAGGTTTTGAGCACAAAATTTTATGGGGCCTTACACAGCCTCTGCAATTTGCTCATGGGCCAGTTACTTCCTCCTTCTCAGCCTCTCCTTCCTCAGAGTCATCGAATTCAGCACTATCATCACCACCAGCTGCCACAGGCTCCTTCCCAGTAATTACCTTATCAGCTCGGAACTTGGAGTCTCTTAGCACTATCCCATCCACATTCAAATTTTCCGGCACCCGAGCTGCCCGGCAAAGTCTTGTAACTAAGGAAGGGAATAAGAACTCATACCTCTTCACCGGACAACATGTAAACATCTCCTCGTGAATGAGGTTGGACACGTCAGAGTTATGACCATTTATAAAGCACCAAATTAAAGCAACTCGAGGAGCATTCAGCTCCGTGGTGTTGGAAGATGGGATCAGGCAGTTGTTGATAACACACAACCAGCACTTCCCTTCAAAAGTGAGCGCCATGGAATGAAACTTCTTCCCATACTTCATCCATTCAATTTCCTTGTCGAGTACACAAATGGTTTCAAAGAACATCTCCTACTAGGTGTATTTTCTCCCATACATTTCATAATAGTCGTCGTACTCCCCTACAGGTTTGGGCAGCTGGTATATCCTCCGAATAGCCTTAACAGAGGCATCCACAGCCTTCTTGTGCATTATTACTATGTCATTCACATATTCTTTTACGTTGACATAAAATTCACGGACAACCATCAAATTCCCCTCGTCCGGCTATTCAAAGAAGATTTGTAGCCCCCGTCTGACCAGCTCATTATACAAGTTAAGGCAGCCCAAATGGAGCAACCCTATATCTATTCCCCTCTCCGGTATTGGTTTCTTAAGGGCCTTATCAACAAAACGGTCCTGAGCCTTGGCGTAGACGAATATGCTGCTATTAAAAGGATGAGTAGGAGTTGACCCGCGCACCCTGGAAAATCCAGCTTGACCACTGGATGAAGCACCAGTGGTTCTGCATTTCCTAGAGGGAGCCATAGTACCTGGAAGAAGAATAGCATTAGCACATCACAAAAGGTGTGACTCAACTGCGGTTACTCAGACTTCACCTGCACAATTGGTCACAATTACCCATTTGCACTCACTGTGGCATTTAAACAAACACTTTGTGGGCACCATATACCTTAACCCCCAATTAAACATGTTGTAACCCCATGACCACCACAATTTCTCCAAATTCAACCACTAATTTAATAGATACAACTCCACAACCATTACTACCCACAAGCACTACACATACACAACAAATTACTTCTAAGAAAAAAGAAGATAAACTACTACATAATTAAGAAATCAAACGAAAATCTACAAAACTTGAAATAAATAAACAAAAAGAAAACCTTACCTGCAGTGAGAGAAGGTGGTGAGAAGTGAAGAAGAGTATTGGAGGGTTAGGCTTGAACCTTGGGGAATTTGGGAATAGAGAAGAGGGGAATTTGGAGAGGAGGGAAATTAGACGAGGATGGGAGTTAGGGCTGGGTTCTTAGGCGTTGGGTATTTGGGAATGAATAGGGGGATAGTTAGAGTGGGGGGTTAATAAATAACTAAAACAATTAACATACAAAGTAAAAAAATGTTAAGTTAAACAAAGTGGTAGGCGGACGGCACAAGCGCGGTCGTAGCGGTTCGAGCACGGTTGCGCTAGTGAGACAGAATGTTTGGCCACACTAGCGCGTTCGTAGTGCGGGAGCGCTCTTGGGCATAAAGTTGAGGCAGAATGTTTGGCCATATGCGCCAACTAGCGCGGTCGCGCTCCTAGGCCTCAAAATTTTTTCCACTCTTTTACTTGTTCTTTCCGCGCCCGATGGACTTATCGCTTGTCCAAGCTCACCTGCATCAATTAGTGCTTACCAAAATCAAAAATAACAAATACTAACTATACTAAAGTCACTGAGCATTGGGTTGCCTCCCAACCAGCACCTCATTTAATGTCGTGGCTTGACAGTTACAACAAGTCAATAGGTTGCCTCCCATGCAGCGCTGATTTAACGCCGCGGCACGATGCAGATGAGTGAATTTAAGGCTTTCTCGACCTCTGAGGTTCAGTCAGATGGATCACTGACACTTCCTTGGGTTCATCCATGCCCACATATGGTTTCAATATTTGCCCATTGACTCTAAATGTATGAAAGTCTTTCTCTGAGGCAATTTCTATGGCACCTGAAAGGAGCATTTCGACCACTCGAAATGGTCCAAACCATTGTAACTTGAGTTCACCCGAAAATAGCCTTAGTCGTGAGTTATAAAGCAACACCATGTCTCCGGGATTGAAATTTTGCTCAACAATGTTCTTGTCGTGCAACCTCTTCATTCTCTCCTTGTATAACCTCGTGCTCTCAAGCGCAAGAAATCAAAACTCGTCTAGCTCATGCAATTCTGTGACTCTATTTGTTCCCGCAGCCTCAATGTCCAAATTTAGTTGTTTCATTGCCCACCAAGCTCTATGTTCTAGTTCCATTGGCAAGTGATAGGCCTACCCTAACACCAACTTATATGGTGACATACCAATTGGTGTTTTGAAAGCGGTTCTATAGGCCCAGAGGGCATTATCTAACTTTTTCTCCCAATCAGTTCTTGTGGCGTTCACAGTCTTGGTCAGTACACTTTTTATCTCTCTATTCCACACCTTGTGGCGCTCATCATACTTCGCTAGCAATTTCGCGAAGGCTCGATTGCAGAAGTGAGTTCCTCCGTCATTGATAATGGCTCTTGGGGTCCTGAAATGGGTGAACATATTCTTCTTCAAAAACCCCACCACCACTCTTGCATCATTGGTGGGGAGTGTTGCAGCTTCCACCCATTTGGACAAGTAATCTACAGCAACAAGCATGTACTTATTCCTAAAGGAGCTGATGAAGGGGCCCATGAAGTCTATCCCCCATACATCGAACACTTCAACCTCTTGAATTTGGTTTATGGGCATCTCATAGTGACGGGAAATGTTCCCAGTTTGCTGACATTCATCACAGCCCTTCACCCATTAATGTGCATCCTTAAACACTGTTGGCCAGTAGAACCCTGCTTCTAGCACTTTTGCTACCGTCCTGACTCCTCTAAAATGTCCACCATATGCCGATGCGTGACATGAGTGCAAAGCAGAATATTGTTCTATCTCGGGGACACACCTACGGATCATGTTGTCAACACATATTCTAAACAGATAAGTTTCATCCTAATAATACATGCGGCAGTGATGATAAAACTTTTTCTTTTGCACAAAGGAAAGGTCATAGGGAACTATACCGCTTGCCAGGTAATATGCAAAGTATGCATACCATGGCACTTCCTTAAGGCTTGGGGCGAGTAACTTCTCGTCTGGAAAGGTTTCCAGAATACCCTCTACCTCTACTAAGTTTTCAGCTCCTTCAAGTCGCGATAGATGATCAACGACTTGGTTTTCTGTGCCCTTACGGTCACGAATATCTAGGTTGAACTCTTGCAGTAACAACACCCAATGAATTCGGTGCAATTTGGACTCCTTCTTTTCAATCAAGTACCTGAGAGCCGCATGATCAGTATATACAATTACCTTAGAGCCAATCAGGTACGATCTGAACTTGTCGAACGCAAACACCATAGCTAACATCTCCTTTTCAGTCACAGTGTAGTTCAGCTGGGCTCCACTCAACGTTTTACTGGCATAGTAAATTGGGTGCATTAGCTTGTCTTTCCACTGGCCTAGCATTGCCCCTACTGCATAGTCACTGGCGTCACACATGAGTTCGAATGGTTGCTCCCAATCGGGGGCAACAATGATGGGTGCTATGACTAGCCTCTTTTTCAACTCCTCGAATGCTACCCTACAATCATCAGAAAACATGGAAGGGTGATCTTTTTTTAACAACTTACAGAGAGAGTTGGCAATTTTTGAGAAGTCTTTTATGAATCTCTGATAGAAACCAGCATGTCTGAGGAAGCTCCTGATTGCCTTGACTGATGTGGAGGGTGGAAGCTTTGCTATCACATCAACTTTTACACGATCCACCTCAATTCCCTTACTTGATACCTTGTGTCCCAAGACAATACTCTCCTGTACCATGAAATGGAACTTTTCCCAATTAAGTACAAGGTTAGTCTCGATACATCTTTTCAACACTCAGGTCAGATTTGTAAGTCACTCATCGAATGAGTTTGCCACCACTGAGAAATCATCCATGAACACCTCCATTATGTCTTCGACCATATCAGTGAATATGGACATCTTGCACCTTTGGAATGTGGTGGGTGCATTGCATAGGCCAAAGGGCATCCTCCGAAAAGTATAAATTCCATATGGACATGTGAAGGAGGTCTTATCTCTGTCCTCTTGTGCAATGGAGATTTGTTTGTACCCTGAGTACCCATCTAGAAAACAGAAGTGGGACCTCCCTGCCAGTCTGTCAAGCATCTGATCAATGAAGGGAAGTGGGAAGTGGTCTTTCCGGGTGACCAAATTTAATTTCCTGTAGTCCATACAAATTCTCCAACTAGTGAAGGATCTTGTACAGATCAACTCATTGTTATCATTTTTGACCACCGTCATACCACCCTTCTTAGGAACATATTGCACTGGGCTAACCCAGTTGCTGTCTGAGATGGGGAAAATGATTCCCGCATCCAACCACTTAATCACCTCTTTCTTTACCACTTCCTCATGTTGGGGTTCAACCTTCTTTGGTGCTCCCTGGAAGATTTGTGCCCATCTTCTAGTAGAATTTTATGCATACACTATGCCGGACTGATCCCCTTAATGTCTGCCATAGTCCAGCAGTCTTACACTCCTTGAGTACATGCAAAAGCTGTTATGCCTGCATATCTAACAAACTAGATGAGATAATAGCAGGTAATGTGGAGTTAGGTCCTATGAGCGCATACCTGATATAGGCGGTTCTTCTATGGATGGCTTGGCTGGAGGAGTTTCTCTGTTTTCTAAGTGCAAGGGCTCGAATTCAAGTGTTCGCTCCCAAAACCCTCTGCCCTCTAGAGCCAGCACCCATTCTGCTAATTCTTCCTTGTTCACCTCATCTAGATTCACAAGACATGTAGCAAGAGGATCTTTAATAGTCAATGTCTCATCATCCTCTTCTACGATTACATCCACGACATCAATAAGAGAAAAATTGGCAAATTCACTTGGTCGCCTCATAGATTTCTACATGTTGAATTTTATCTTCTTATTGTTCAACCTCATCTTGAGCTCCCTAGTTTCACCATCAACGAGGGCTTGCCCTGTGGCCAAGAACGACCTTCCCAAAATTATGGGAATTTCTTCATCCACCTTACAATCCAGAATCACAAAATCTGCAGGGAATACAAATTTCCCTACCTGTATCAACACATCATCCAAAATACTTGAGGGTCTTTTCACAGTTCTGTCAGCCAGCTGCAATAACATAGACGTGGATCTAACTCTTCCAATCCCCAGCCTCTTATAGATCGCCAGGGGCATAAGATTTATGCTAGCCCCCAAATCACAAAGTGCCTTGGCAAAGGCAAAGTTACCAATGGTGCAGGGAATTGTGAAACTCCCTGGATCAGACAACTTTTCAGCAACTGGTCTAGTCTCCACAACACTGCAGGTTTGAGTTAAAGTCACTGTGGCCAAATCTTGGAAGTCAAATTTTTAGGACATCAAGTCCTTCATCATTTTTGCATAACCAGGCATCTCCTTCAAAGCATCAATCAATGGAATATTTTCGTGAATTTGTTTCAGCATCTCTAAGAATTTCTTGTATAGTTCCTCTTTCTGGTATTTGGCCAGCCTCTGTAGGAATAGTGTTGGAGGTCTCTTTTGCCCAATGATTTGGGTTTTCTCTTTGTCATACTCCACTTCAACTACCGGTTCCTGGGTTGTCTCAGCTTCTCTCTCAGTTTCAATCTGTGTGTTGGTTTCTTCCTAGACAGGCTGTACCGTCACCTCTATCAGTTTTGTTGAATCATCTAGCTCAATGGGCACTGGTACAAGTGTCTCAGCCTGTCTTCTTTATCGAACCCTCTCTTGATCCAAGTCTAAGTCTCTACCATTATGTTGACTCACTGCCATCTGCTGCTTCGGGCCCTGATCTTTTGGATTTACCCGAGTGTCTGCAGGCAATGTCCCATGAGGACGATTATTCAAAGACATCGAAATCTGGCCTATTTCCACTTCAATATTCTTTATAGCTGACTCATGTGCATCTACTCTTTCACTCATTTTTGCATTTGACCCAATAACCTGCTGCATCATTGCCTCCAGTCTAGCAAACCCATCTTTCTGTCTCCCACCATGTTGTTGCTGAGGAGGATGATAACCTTGCTTCTAATTTTGATTGTTGTATCCTCGTGGCCTTTGGTAGGACGCCATATTATTGTGAGGTCGCATGGCTCCCATATTTCCATTGTTGTGTTGTGGCTGGACTGGCCTGTATGGCTGATTCTGTTGGCCCCAATTACGACCACTCTATCTCTGGCCCCCATAATTAGACACATAATTCATGTCCTCAGGGTAATGATGATGATCACTTTCTGCATTCCATTGACTACTAATTGGCTGACTGATGCAAGATGTGCATAAGCCCCCATTGATTGTATCTACAATGTGCACATGTTGCTTATGTCGTGACTCTTCCATCTTTTTGGTGAGTATACTTATTTGTGTCATTAGGTGGCCATATTTTCGGCAAGAGTATTGGATGGATCTAAGGGCACTTAGTGAACTACTGGAGTGATAGGTGCATTCCTGGTTGTCCATCCCGAATTCTGTGCCATTTTTGTCAAGCAGAACCTGGCTCTCTCTCCATGATTTGCTCAAGAATGCTCCACCAGCTGAAGTATCAACATTAGCCTTCACGCTATCTGTCAGACCCATGTAAAACTGCTGACCCAACATCTGCTCTAGAATACCGTGGTATGGACATATAACTAACATCCCTTTGAATCGTTCCCGTGTTTCTTGAAGTGCTTCTATTGGTTTCTATTTGAAGCTCAAAATTTCATCAATTTGCTGAGCAGTCTTATTGCGTGGATGAAACTTATTCACAAATTATTTGACTAACTCCTCCCAAGTCGTGATAGAATTAATGGGGAGTGAATTTAGCCAAGTCTGGGCAGCTCCTATCACTGAGAATGGAAACAATAAAACCTTTATTGCTATCTGAGTTATGTTGGGTTGCCTTTGAGTTTTGCAAATTGACTGGAAGTTCTTCAAGTGTTGTTGAGGATCTTCAATGTATGACCCCGAAAATAGTCCCTTATTTTGCAACAAGTGCAGCATGTTATTTGTGATTTGAAAAGATTCAACCTATATCTGCGGGACTAATATCGTTGTGGCCAAATTCTCTATTGTGGGTTTCTCAGTCATATAGAGGAGCCTCTGGCACAAGAGGCGCCACTACTGGCGCAGCTAGGTCTACCTCATGATCCCCCATGTCTGGTTCAGGTTGATCAGTTGATTGTTGTTGTTTGTTTTTTCGGTTGGCCTGATTCAAGGCCTTGAAAACTTTCTCGAGATCTGATAATGCTTCAAATACTTCACCAGTTCTCAATGAGTTTCTAGGCATGCACTTATACAACCAAGTTAACAAACGTTAAAATTTCAATATCAGGATTGAAAATAAAGAAAACTGACTACACTAAGAATTTTTATATTTCTTTCAATTGTAATTGATAACACCGTTAATTCCTCGGCAACGATGCCAAAATTTGATCACGCCCAACTATGCCTTATAAAAAGGACAAGCGGTCGTTGTAAATATAATCAGGGTATTTAGCCCAGTGTTGAATCCCACAGGGAATTAACCTACCAATTACTTTTGTTAGACTCACTAAATTCTTTGTAATCAACTTTCCAGATATTTTGAATAACAATTGGTGATATTTTTACTAACTATAACTGAGTAAATTTAAATAAACTAAAAGCTAACTATGACTGAGTTGTAAACAAATAAGAGAAGGATCTAAGGTTGTGATTTTCCCTATTGATAGAATCCCATCCTGTTATGATTCAGATAGAATTGCCTAATCGTCTCTATCGATCATGAGTACTCTTACTATAGTAAATCTCTCCCGAGTAATTACGACAATTTACTAGACGCAGTCTTCCGAGTTACGCTAGCTGGATTTTATTACAGCTCACTTTAGATCACACCCAAGGTTTCGTTATCACTAGTTCCACCTTTAAACCCTCGATTATTGATTCCTCATATACTTTGGGAGTGGTGTTGTTCAACAACTACCTAAATATGCACTCTCTCCTGAGTAATACATACTAAATAGGCATAGCTAATTGATGATCCTATCAATTAACTACAACAAGAATGTAGTTGTACAAATAGAGATTAAACTGAGCAAACTATATTAACGCAACAAGAAGTTCATCCTCAATAGGTTCTATCAAAACCCTAGACTAAATATTTAGGTACTCATAATTGTGTTCATAACAACAACAGCAAAATTCATCATGAATGATAAATACAAAAGAAAAAAAGGTAGAACTCGATGTCAAATTATCCTCCTTGCCTCTTGCCTTCACAAAAACTATAAAAACCTTGATAATCTCATTTTGGACGAGCTGAACCTCTTATAGGTTAAGTGAAATTACCACCGGACTTCCAATTTTAATTAGACAAATATGTATTGTAAATAATTTTTAAATGGGTAAGAAAGAATAATTGTTTTAACCTTAATGTTTATTTTGCATAACTAGGCAATGATCGCCCGTGCCAGCACAGACCCAATATTTGATGAAGTACTTCAAAAAGTCATAATACAAACAATTCAAAGAATCTAATATAGAGAATAATTACAGTTGATTAGTCCCAAAATTTGGATTTCAAGTTTCATTTAAATCATACACTGTGCGTACTTGGGACATATACTTGTAACGCTTACAAAGAAGACCTACGATTTTGCAAACCCAAAAGTGACCATCCTCGAGGGAATAGCAATAGAACATTGAAAACTGTATATTGTACGGACGCAGGAAACAATCTCAAAATAGTATGTGCTTTGGGTTCAAGCAATATTGTGAACTTCGTTCCTCTTTTTAAATTACAGCCATAAGGATAACCATGCCTTCCTCCAACACTTGATATGCAGTCTCACGAGCTACATCTTCAAATCAATCTGCAATAATTTAAGAGACATACATCAGAGTTAAAGGAGGAAACTAAGGAAACTTCATGGAGACAATAAGTTGTTGAAGATTATACCCTTTATGTTTAAGGTAGATACTCAATAGCACAAACTTCATTAAGCCCCTAGTGTAGAAATATCATTCGCTGCACATGTGAATTAGTTACAAAATAAAAGTCATAAAATTTACCAACCAAGGATAATGCCGTACACAGAGAATAATTCAAACTCGCATATATCATTGTCCAGTTTCTATGCTTAAAGTACTGCTCTATCGGGTTAAGCTTCTTAAAATCCTTGAATTGAACTTGGTTAAGCAGCTCTGCAAGAATTTCTACAATTAATCAATTTAGTTTGATTTTTTACTTCTCATGGTCGATAGACTTTGAGTCGCTAAAACACCACCAGATGCAACAATCTTTGCTAGAAGAAAACGAATAAGAACGCACCACATATATTATTATGAGATCTTTCTGTTAGAAAATTGAAATCAATTCAAGTACGTGCATCAATTTTGATTGGTAACTTTCGCCAAAACAATATCTGCTAGTGACAATTAGAACCCTCTGTTAAAAAGGGTAAGTCTTTCCAAGCCTAAAATTTAAAGCAATAACCGACATTTGTTTACCAGTTCATTCTCAAGCTGACAATCTTGGTCGATAGCTTCACATTCACTACGAATATGTCACCAATATGAAGATGATTTATAGAAAAATCATACAACACATGCTTTCTTTTTGGGGCATAGTTCCGGAATGGGATGCCAAGTAAGTAAAGAGTAGATTTCAACTATAAAGGACATCTAATTAAAAATATAAATAATTTTTTGCTAATTGCAAGATATATGAGGGATGCACGCTTGTTTACCATGTAAAAACATTATTTTCTAATCGTGTATAAAAGATTGTTGGACAGAAAAAAGATCCATATAAAAGAAGCAAGTAATTATTGACAAATCTACATGAAGACAAATAATGTAATAAATCCAAACTCATATTTTTTAAATTGTAGACCTTTCTATAAGCTTGTGTGTTCTGCTCCAGTGTAATTTGGCTTCTCCTGAAAAGGATTACGGATAGAATTGGAAGGGCGGCGAGAATTGTTCCTAGAATCATAGGGGAAAGGAATCTCCATAGGAGGAAAAATGATAATCTCAATTTCCTGAAATTCTTATGTTGAGAAAAAGATATGAGGAGAATCCACGAAGCATAGTAGCAAAAACTAAATTTTGTATTCTCGAGTCTCCCTAAGACAGCAAGGTGGGAAGTTCTTGGAGGGAAGAATGCCGGGGGTCTATTTGGAAACAGCCTCTCTATCACAGGGTAGGGGTAAGGTCTGCGTACACACTACCCTCCCAGACCCCAATAAGTGGGATTATACTGGGTGGTTGTTGTTGTTGTTGTTGTTGTGTATTCTCTAACCTGGTATTACAAAATTCAAATATCTAATGAGCATGTAAAGGAGATGCATCATTTGACAGTAATAATATGCAATATCGGAATGCTCTTCTTATAGCAATTCAGCACAGACATGTGTATCTTAATCAGCTATATTGGTTAAGCTCAAATCATATCAACCACAGAGGAGGAGGAACATTGACATCTCAAGTTGAATTTTACATTACACATCAGAGATATATTTAGCTCGTCGAGTTACTTTGTTGGTCTTTTTTTCCATAAAAAAATCCTATTGTTATTTCTTATATAAGTGAAGCAACAAACAATAGTCAGACATTAGTGGCCAACCAGCCTTAAATCTGGCCTTATAAATTGAAATTTAAAAGGAATCTGAATTTGTAGGCCTAGGATATACTATACCGTCAAAGATATACTCTACTTCTAAATTAAGTCACCAAATAATGAGCAGCTTCCACATAGCACCATGTGTTACCGTCCAATCTTTTTCACATATCTTCTCATAAATCGAATTGAATTAATGACTAAATGAATGTATAACTACAATGTCAATGTGAGCATCACCAGAAAATTTAATTGTGTAGGACTCAAGTAATGGTGAAACTTACTTGGTGCACATGAATAAGATCTATCTTTGGAGATGAGCTTATAAAGCTTTACTACGACATATGCACAACCAGGTACTGAAGGGGTCATCCACATTCAACCAACAGTGCTTTTTTTGAGCGGTTTTCCAACGGAATCAATTATGTCATTCGGCGTGATTTCCCATAAAAGCCACTCTATCCTCTACAGATGCTCCACACACCACACACCAGCAAATACATTTGTCAATTGTATCATCACTTAGCACAAGCCTCAAATTCCAGTGGAACGATCATCTGCAAATGCTAGGACATTTTGACAGATATCATATCCAAGATAGTTTAAATTGGATCCATGGGGTATGCACGACCTCGTAAGTCCTTTTATAAATGCAACCAATTTGTTAAAGAGGAAGTTAAACAACTTTGCAATTAGCAAAATACCTATTGGCGATACTTTCTTGTTCTATTAACATGTATAATACCATATTGCAACACAAAGAAAAGAAAAAAGATAAAACTGGCAATTTTATCTAAAAAATGAAGAATTTGAGTTTGTCTAATCTCTTATAAATTTGTAAGAGAGGATACTTTGAAGTAAACATATAAGATAATGAAGAGCCCAAATCCAACAAAACCATCTAGCATTGTTCAAGTTTTGTATTCTGTGAATGCAAGCTTGACCATGGATCTCGGTGAAACATAAATTAAAAGCATGTTTATAAAGCATTATTTGCTATCTAGAGAAGCAATCACCAAGTAGTTACTGACTTTCACATGGCCAGTAACGAGTTGCACCTAGTATGAGCAATAAATAAATATATCAAATCTCTAAAAGATTGTAGTGACTTAAGTAGAAAGCTAAACTCCGAGATGCAGTAACTTCAAAAATGCAAGGCCAGGGCAATATCAGCTTAATACTCAGTGGAGTTCATGAGATTTTATACCATTGCCGATATGTAGATTGATTTAAGGTTATGAACCATCTCTTATGTCCTCCATCACGAGTTCGAACGTTTCCTTTCATTCGTAAGTCATAATTGACAATGGGGCATTTTAATTAATATATCTGCGAGATTGAATTGAATTATAAAATAATGGAGGCAGGCAACATAAATATTTTTCCTGTATTCAGATTGCTTAAAATCATTATGCACAGAGGTGGCAAGCAATAACGTTACATGAGTTCATTGTGAGATTAACTCATGATTCAAAGAAAAAGAAGTGTGTTAACATCTAAAAACTTTCATTCCAAGACTGCGTATAGCCAATGTGACAATCTAGTTTTCTGACCTATTTTCAGTGTGAAGCGATGAGCCTCTTATAACATTATTTAATCTGGATATATAATTATGTATGTTGATTCTTATTGATATACATCTAGAGAAAGCATGCGACAGGGTTCGTAGGGAGGTCTTATGGAAATGCTTAGAGGTTAAAGGAGTCCCGATTGCCTACGTTAGGGTGATTAAAAACATGTACGATGGAGCTAAGACTCGGGTTAGAACAGTAGGAGGCGACTCCGAGCATTTTCTGATTGTTACGGGGTTGCACTAAGGGTCTGCATTCAGCCCTTTCTTATTTGCCTTGGTAATGGATACACTAACTCATCATATTCAAGGGGATGTACCATGGTGCATGCTATTTGCTGATGATATAGTTCTAATTGACGAGACACGAGGCGGCGTCAATGAGAGGCTAGAGGTTTGGAGACAGACCCTTGAGTCTAAAGGCTTCAGGTTGAGCAGGACGAAGACGGAATACCTCGAGTGCAAATTTGGGTCCGAGCCGACGGAAGCGGGAGTGGAAGTGAGGCTTGACTCTCAAGTCATTCCTAAGAGGAGTAGCTTCAAGTACCTTGGGTCAGTTATTCAGGGGATAAGGGAGATCGACGAGGATGTCACACACCGTATAGGGGTTGGTTGGATGAAGTGGAGGTTAGCGTCGGGAGTCCTGTGTGACAAGAAAGTTCCACTGTTACTAAAAGGTAGGTTTTATAGAGAAGTGGTTGCTTGCCATGTTGTATGGGACCGAGTGTTGGCCGGTTAAGAACGCACACACCCAGAAGATGAAAGTAGCAGAAATGAGGATGTTGAGGTGGATGTGCGGGCAACAAGGATGGATAAGATTAGGAATGAAGATATTCGAGAGAAGGTGAGCGTGGCTCCCATGGAGGACAAGATAAGCAAGACTCAGATGGTTCGGGCACATTCAGAGGAGGAGCATTGATGCACCGGTGAGGAGGTGTGAACGACTGGCGGTGATGGGCACGAGGAGAGGTAGAGGAAGACCTAAAAAGTCTTGGGGAGAGGTTATCAGGCAGGATATGACGCGACTTAGGATTACTGAGGACATGACCCTTGACAGGGAATTGTGGAGGTCGAGCATTAAGGTTGTAGGTTAGGGGGAAGTTATGAATATTTTTACAGAGCACTAGAGTGATAAGCCAGTTAGGAGTTAGCCTTATTTTAGTCTTAGGAGGCTACTGGTCCGCTACTGATGCAAAGCTGTATCTACTGGATATTACTATATCTTCCATCTTTTTCGTATTGCCTATATTTTTTTATTGCTGTTATTTTGTTATTTTATGTTATTTTGTTATAAGTCTATTGATAGTGCTAATATTTCGTCTTTTGTTGCTTTCTTGAGCCGTGAGTATCCTGGAAACAGCCTCTCTATCCTTCGGGGTAGGGGTAAGACCTGCGTATATATTATCCTCCCCAGTCCCCACTCGTGGGATTATACTGGGTCGTCGTCGTCGTCGTGGTCGTCGTTGTTCTATACATCAAAAGCAAAAAAGCAAAAAAGTAACTCAAATAATTAGACAATATTTATAATTACATAAACTACCAAGAAGTTAAGAAGAAATAAAATAGCGCGGTACTTATAAGATGACGTACAGATAGAGGAACAGATAGGTACCACAACCCATAGGCCATAGAAAACTGAAATAAAGAAGATAAAAATAAATAAAACAACAAAAGTATCAGAAATAAGGAGGTGCAACACAAAAAATTGGAGAAACGCGCAAACAACAGAAACAAAAAGATTAATAATGGATATGCAACTGAGAAATCAAGTAGTAATCCATGAACTGTTTGTGCTCTATCAAATTCTGGCTTCAAGGAAAACAACGCATATCTGCCAAAGTACCAGACATGAGTAAACCAAAATTAGGGGAAAAAAGTGGAGAGAAACCTATCACAACTCACAGGTACAACAAAATCCAAACTAAAGAGGAGATGGAGAAATCTAGAAATTAAATGAAAAAGCTAATGGCTGGAGAGACCAAGAAACTAATTTGGATCATTGTTCCCCGTCATTTTATAATGTATTGTATTGTATTGTATCGCATTGTACTGTATCATTTTATGAATACAATGTTTGAATAGATTGTTTTGTTTGTCATTATTAAATAATATTTTGCTGTTTGGTTTGACTGTATCGTATTGTACTGTAACTGATACCCTCAATTATTTAAATATTGAATTTATCCAAAATTATGCATAAAATAATTTTTAAAAAATAAAAAAGAAGAAGGCAAAACACCTTAAGAAAGCAGAACAGAAGAAGGCAAAGCAAAAGAGCATAACTAATTAGAATTGAGTTAAAAACAAATTAGGAGAAAAAGTAAAATAGAAGACGGCAAAACACTTTTAACGTTAACGGCAGAAGTACTGGAAAAAACAAAGTATGTTAGAAGTTGGAGATTTTGAGTTAAAATAGAAAAAAAAGGTAAAGAGTAAAATAGAATTGTGGAGTAATAAGTTAGGGCATAATTGGAAAGAAAAATAGGAAACGATCCCACCACATCAAATCGGTTGTTTCAAAAAATGGGACTTTTCATTGTTCCGGAACAATGGATTTAACAACGGAAAAGGTCCAAATACACCCCTGAACTTTACGATAAGGTCTATATATAATCCTCGTTAAAAGTTTGGCCCATATCCAACCTTGCCGTTACACTATTGATCTCGTTACTTGATTTATTGAAGATATAATCAAGTAAATAACGGTGTATTTTTTCTAACGGATTAAACTTTTAAATGAGATAATCTAAGGAATTTTTGACTCAATAAAACTAGCTTAATTGACTTTGGTTTTTAGAGTCTGTGGTCCAGTCCCAGAATGGCTAGTTTAATAGAGTCAACATCCACGTATTGAAATTTACAACTACAAATGGTCTTTCCGTATTACACATTGATAGAGAATCTTGTTTCGCTGACTCAAGTCTCTATCAGGTGAAGTAACATAACAATCTATATCTATATATATTAATATAAAAGAGGAAAATAAAGGAGTGATGTGGCACCTCATAGAGGAGGATTGCTATTTATCTTTTTTCCTGTTTTTTTGCTTTTTCTCAAATTTTTCCTCCATTAAAAATTTACTACCACATCCGTAACAATCACCTCTTAATTACACTAACAATCATTTCTCTTCCTTCTAAAAAAGTGTAACGGTTGCAACACTAAATAATAGTAATGGCAGTACTTTGAAAGGACACTTCCCTATGTTATAGGAAACTTGCGACAATGAACAAATGCAAGAGAAAAAACACTTGGAACAAATGCAATACAAAAATGAAAGAAGAAGAGAAAGAAAGGTGAGAAATTAAACGGATCATGTTATTGATTCCTAAGTCAAATGTCATCTTCTCTAACATCTTATTCTTTCTGTGTCTTTTCCAGCCACATGATATTTAATCAAGGTTGAACCATTTATTCCCAATAGAGGATATCTTAGTAGAAGTTGTTGTCATATATTAATGTAAGATATGAATTATATATTATGCACTTCTGCTTATAAGAATTTTATGATAATTCCAGTTATTTGCTTTTAGTCATGCTTAAAAAGGAGATTGGTCTATGTTGTCACAAAGATTTTCACTCCAACCTCATGTTATGCTCATTGTAGATTTTAAAGAATTCTCCTTTCATTTCTTTAAAGTAATTGCAGATAACGCTCAGTACCCTCTCACTTTTAATTCCTTGTGTAAGAGGAAAAAAGGTATATATGCATGGAAATTTTGTTTGTTGGAAGATGTGTTCAACAAGAGGATGGTTAGCCCACTGCAGTTCTATTATGTAATAACAACATCATTTTGGATTTGAAACGGTGATGAAGCAAGAGTAAAAGGGACTCACCTAAAGGGTCATCACCGGGTTTCTCTCTTTTTTCGTGCTTCCGAGACCTTGAAAACTTCACTTTTAGTTGCCTCGATTTACGTGTGCAGTCCGTGCACGTAGCCAGAAAGATAATATGTTAAATTCTGTGAAAAAATTTAAAATGTGGCTTTAAAATGATTAAAGTTGACTTCGGTCAATATTTTTGGTAAACGGACCTGGACCCGTGATTTGGCTATCCCGGAGGATTCGTAGAAAAATATGGGACTCGGGCATATGTCCGGAGTCGAATTCCGAGGTCTAGAGCCCGAGAAAAGAATTTTTCTGAGAAATTATTTTTCTAAAATTATTAAGGAAAAAGGAAATAAAAATTGATTAAAAGACTTGTGGTATCGGGCTTGTATTTTAGTTCCGACGCTCGATACAAGTCTTAAATATATGTTAAGCGCTTTCTGTAAAGTTTGGTCGAAATCGGATGTCATTTGACGTGTTTCGGACCTAAATATCTAAAATTTAAAGTTTATTAAGTTTGATGAAAAAGTGATGATTTTGAGGTTTGATTCCTCATTTATGATGTTATTTTGGTGATTTGTTCGCACGGTTAAGTTCGTAGGATGTTGTTGAGTTAGTGTGTATGATTGGTTAGGAGCCCCGAGGGCTCGGGAGTGTTTTCGGAGGTGTTCTGGGTGTTTTTAAACTTAGAATGATAGCAGATCTTTCTGCAATTTTTGCTTAGATAATTGCTTCTTCGCGTTCGCGTACCAGTGGGCTTTCCCTTCTTCGCGTTAGCGGACAAGTCCCCGCGTTCGCGTAGCCTTGGTTTCCCCTTCACCGCGTTCGCGAGCCCCCTCTCGTGTTCGCGTACAAACAAATCATGGACCCAGCCCCATCCTTCTATGCGATCGCGACTAGCATCTCGCGTTCGCGATGCTTTGACTCATCTACCCTTCGCGAACGCGACCCCCTTCCCGCGAACGCTAAGGGCATTTTTGCCCAGTGATTTTTTAAAGCTAAAAAACAGACCAGTGACGGGATTATTCCCAAATTTCACACGAGCTCTTCTTCTCCACAGCCCCTAGGTGACTTTTAGAGCGATTCTTCACCAAAGCTTCTTGGGTAAGTATTATTCAACTCATTTTTTTCATTTTCTATCATCATTTATCAAATTCCTAGACCTAAATCATGTAACTTAAGGTGTAAATTGGGAAAAAAGGATATAATTAGGGCTTTTCAATTTTCTTTGATTTAGACCTCAATTCGGGGTCGAATCTTAAAACAAATTGCATATTTTAACTCGTGGGGTTATGGGTGATTGGGTTTTGGTCCGAGCCTCGTGTTTGGACCATGTGGGCCCGGGGTCGATTTGGAATTCTTGGGAAGAAAGCTTAGAAATTAATATTTAGGCATTGGATTTAGTTTGTTTAGCTATTATTAATATTGTAAAGTCATTATTTCATAGATTTGACTAAGTTGGAGCCGAATTTGAGGGGTAAAGCTATACTAGAGGCTTGAGTTGACCTTGAGCATTTGAGGTAAGTATTTGATCTAACTTTGGCTTGAGGGAATAGGATTAGGGTGTTGTTTGCTAATTGCTAAATGTTGAGTACGATGTATAGGCATGGTGACGAGTATCTATACACCAGTGTCTAGCATGATCGTGGGTCCTTGTTTGTACTTATTCTGATATGGTTATGACTCTACTATGTTAATTGATGAATTCTATGAAATGTGAAGAGTGTGAGGATTAATTGTGAGTTGTAAATTCTTTGGAGCGTTGGCTCGAACAATAAAAAGAGTATTGGGTAAGAAATGAAGAAAATAGAAAGTATTATGATTAATCCCTCGCCGGGATGGTTTGATTATATTGATTGTTCTCCCTTGCTGGGATGTGAAAGTTATTGTTGTTGCTCCCTTATCGGGATTTAGCTGTTAATTATGTAATTCCCTTGCCGGGACATTTCTTATTATTTATTTATCCCCTCACCGCATTTGGTAGTGATTACTGTTTGGGTGAGGAAGAGTGATAATGCACGAAGGGTCACTCCGTGCCATGTTTGATTATATTCGCACAAAGGCTCATCCCGTGTCATGTTTTGATTATATTTGCACGAAGGGTCATTTCGTGCCATGTGTTGATTATATTTGCACGAAGGGTCATTCCGTGCCATGTTTTGATTATTTACGCACGAAGGAATATTCCGTGCTCTGATTTGATTATAATTGCACGAAGGATCATTCCGTGTCATGATATGAGAGTTATGTGAGGAAAAGCACGAAGGGTGATGCCGTGCACTTTATTTGATTGCTTTTGGTGAGAATGAGAGTAAAATCACGAAGGTTGATGCCGTGCAACTGTTGATTTTTTCTACTCTCATTAATTATTGTTATTGCCCTGTTTCTTACTTAAATTGTTGACTTTACATACGGACTGTACTCCCCCATAGTATGCTCCCTTCCCTCTTGACTATTTAATTTCTGTATTCTTCCCTTTTATTACATATATACATATTGAATTGTACAGGTTGATTGGTAGTCCTATCTAGCCTCGTCACTACTTCGTCGGGGTTAGGCCAGACACTTACCAGCACATGGGGTCGGTTGTGCTGATGCTACACTTCTGTACTCTTTTGCACAGATCACGGTATTGGAGTAGCTTTTGGACCATAACAGAAGGATATTGATCGGGAGTTGACTTTAATCCAGGGACTTACGGGGTAGCCTAGCTGGCGTTCGCAGGCCGAAGTCCCTTTCCATGTTTTCAGTTTGTTTTCATCGTACCGAGACAGACATTTATGTATTTTCTATTCTTACTTGTTTGTAGCACTCTTTAGTAGTTCGTGAGATAGCGACACCAGTCTTGGGTAGAGAAATATTAAACTTCTACGTTTTGGGTTTTTCAGCTATTTATGTTTTAAAGACTTCCGCTTTTATCTAAATGACACGTTATTATTATTATTGTTGTTGGGTTGTTATCAGAAAATGTGTAAATGCTTGGCTTGCCTAGCTCCGACAGTAGGCGCCATCACGTCTCCCGATGGTGGGAAATCCGGGTCGTGACAAGTTCGTATCAGAGCTCTAGGTTACATAGGTCTCGCTACTTACGGACAAACTTGGTAGAGTCTGAGGGATCGGTACGGAGACGTCTGTATTTATCCCCAGAGGCTACGGAGTTAGGAAAAGTTTCACTTTTGTTCTTTCTTGTTGTGTGATTTTGTTTCTCGAATACTGATTGTCTTTCTACTCTATTTTTTGCAGATGGAGAGAACACGTGCTTCCTCTTCTACCGTGCAGTAGCTCGAGCCCCCAACAGCAGCTCCTGCGAGGGGCAGAGGCCGAGGTCGTGCCACAGGCCGAGGCAGGGGCAGAGCTCAGCCCCGGGCAGCAGTCCTAGAGGTAGAGCCTCATATTGACTATGATGAGGAGGTTCCAGCCCCAGCAGCTCCGGTGTGCCCATCTCAGGTCCCAGGAGGGGTCATGGTCACCCCAAATCTTCAGGACGCTTTAGTCAAATTGGCAGGCTTTATGGAGAGCGTCACTAGAGCGGGTTTGCTTCCAGTAGCACCAGCCACTTCTCAGGTTGGAGGAGGAGTTCAGACTCCTGCTGCACGTACTCCGGAGCAGGTAGCTCCCCAGGCTCATGCCCTAGTGGTTCAGCCAGCTATGGCAGCTCAGCCAGGTATTGCAGCCCAGACCGGCGATGGAGCGACGATGTCTTTGGATGCTTTATGGAGACTTGATAGGTTCTCCAAGCTTTTCACCACCACATTCAGCGGTGCTTCCTCAGAGGATCCACAGGATTTCTTATTCAGCTGTCACGAGATCCTCCGGACTATGGGTATTGTGGAGACCAATGGGGTCAACTTCGCCACCTTTCGGCTTGCAGGATCCTCCAAGACTTGGTGGAGGGACTATTGTTTATCTAGACTAGCATGGTCGCCAGCATTGACATGGGATCAGTTTGCAGAGTTATTTTTGGAGAAGTTTCTCCCAGTCACTTAGCGGGAGGCATTTCGCAGGCAGTTCGAGCGCCTCCAGCAGGGCTCCATGACAGTCACACAGTATGAGACGCGGTTAATTGATTTGACACGCCATGCTATTGTTATACTCCCCATAGAGCGAGAGAGGGTGCGGAGGTTTATTGATGGATTGATTTAGCCGATCCATCTCCAAACGGCTATGGGGGATGGTAGTGAGATATTCTTTCAGGAGGCGGTCAATGCGGCCCGCAGAGTTGAGATAGCCCTTGCACGAGGAGGTGGTCATGTGTCAGATAAGAGGCCTCGTCATTCTGGTAGCTTCAATGGTACCTCGTCTGGAGGTAGGGATTCTTATGGTGGAGGCCACTCACCGAGACCCTTTCAGTCAACACTCCAGGTTTCTCATGGTACTTCAAGCGGTGGTGGTTCTCAGCAGCATTATTCTGATCAGTAGCCCATCAGTGCACCTCCACTTTGGAGCTTCTGGGGAGGACATTCAGGTCGACAGGGCCAGCAGTCTCAACAGTCGAGGGATTGTTATAGTTATGGTGACCCCGGTCACATTGTCAGATTTTGCCCTCGAGCCTCGGGTAGCTCTCGGCAGCAAGGTCCTCGCCCCATGATTCAGGCACCAGGTGATCCACAGCTTGCCCGGCCAGCTAGAGGCGGGGGTAGGGATCATAGAGGTGGAGGTAGAGACCGTAGAAGTGGAGCTCGGACCGGCAGAGGTAGGGGTCAGCCAGTAGCCAATCGTCCCAGAGACATGTTTCAGGGAGGTGGGGCCCAGCCCCGGTGTTATGCTTTGCCAGCCAGGCTAGAGGCTGAGTCTTCAGATGCTGTTATTACAGGTACTATTCTGGTCTGTGATAGGGATGCTTTAGTGCTATTTGACCCTGGGTCTACGTATTCATATGTGTCATCTTATTTTGTACCCTACCTGGCTATGCCTAGTGATACTTGGGTATCTCTGTTTATGTATCTACACCGGTGGGTGATTCTATAGTGGTCGACCGAGTTCATCGTTCCTGTGTGGCAGTGTTTGAGGGTCTTGAGACTCGTGTTGATTTATTACTTTTAGACATGGTGGACTTCGATGTTATATTAGGGATGGATTGGTTGTCCCTGTATCATGCTATCATTGTCACACCAAGACCGCGACCTTGGCTTTACCAGATTTGCCCCAATTGGAGTGGAGAGGGACCCCAGGACATGTCACCCACAATGTTATTTCATATGTAAAGGCTCTATGCATTGTCGAGAAGGGGTATTTAGCTTATCTGGTGTATGTTCGCGATTCCAACACATAGGTTCCTTCTATTGACTCTGTTCCTATTGTTCGGGAGTTCCCTGAGGTTTTTCCTTCAGACCTGCTGGGTATGCCGCCCGACAGGGATATTGATTTCTGTATTGATCTGGCCCCATGCATGCAGCCCATTTTTATTTTGCTGTATCGCATGGCCCTGCCAGAGTTGAAGGAGTTAAAGGACTAGTTGCAAGATTTGCTAGAGAAGGGTTTTATCAGGCCTAGTGTTTCTCCTTGGGGTGAACCGGTATTATTTGTGAAAAAAAGGATGGATCAATAAGGATGTGTATTGATTACCGGCAATTGAACAAGGTGACGATAAAAAACAAGTATCCACTATCGAGAATTGATGATTTGTTTGACCAACTTCATGGTGCAAAGGTGTTTTCAATGATAGACTTGAGATCTGGCTACCATCAACTGAGGATTAGGGCGTCTGATGTCCCTAAGACAGCATTTCGCACTCGGTATGGGCATTATGAGTTTTTGGTCATGTCATTTGGGTTGACCAATGCCCCAGCACCATTTATGGAGTTGATGAACCGAGTGTTCAGACCTTACTTGGACTTGTTTGTGATAGTCTTTATTAATGATATTCTGGTGTACTCCCACAGCCAGAAGAAGCACGAACAACACCTCAGAGTGGTTCTTCAGACTCTGAAGGATAGTCAGTTGTATGCTAAGTTCTCGAAGTGCGAGTTCTGGTTGAGTTCGGTTGCATTTCTGGGTCATGTCTTATCAGCAGAGGGTATTCAGGTGGACCCGAAAAAGATTGAGGCAGTCAAGAACTGGCCTGGACCAGCGTCAGCTACTAAGATTCGGAGTTTCTTGGGGTTAGCAGGTTATTACCGCCGGTTCGTGGAGGGATTTTCATCCACAGCAACCCGATGACCAGATTGACCCAAAAGGGTGCCTAGTTTAGATGGTCAGACGAGTGTGAGGAGAGCTTTCATAAGGTCAAGACAGCTCTGACTATGGCACCGATATTGGTTTTGCCCACAGGCTCAGGGCCTTATACAGTTTATTGCGATGCTTCCAGTATTGGGCTTGGTGTGGTATTAATGCAGAATGGCAGAGTTATTACTTATGCTTCGAGGCAATTGAAGATCCACGAGAAGAATTATCCGATTCATGATCTAGAGTTGGCAGCCATTGTTCATGCTTTGAAGATTTGGAGGCATTATTTATATGGTGTGACGTGTGAGGTGTACACTGATCACAAGAGTCTACAATACTTGTTCAAGCAGAAGGAGTTCAACTTGAAACAACGGAGGTGGTTGGAGCTATTGAAGGATTATGATGTTACTATTTTGTACCACCCGGGAAGATCCAATGTGGTGGCCAATGCATTGCGTAGGAAGTCCGCCAGCATGTGTAGTCTTGCTTATGTTCCGGTCAGCCAGAGACCGCTTGCTTTGGATATTCAGGCCTTGGCCAATCGGTTTGTGAGGTTGGACATTTCTGGGCCTAGCAGAGTGTTAGCTTGCACGGTCGCTCGTTCTTCATTATTGGAGCGTATCCGTGATCGACAGTTTGATGATCCCCATTT
>MU790006.1:71034-88823 GCA_026770625.1 Nicotiana glauca
GTTCCAAGTGTCGTGTTCTGTCTGTGTTCCCCACGTGTGGTGGACTCGAATTGTTATGGGCTAGGTCCAAAAATTAGGCCTACAAATGGGTCGTTTGAACCCGAATATTATTCCTTGCTCGGAACCGAGAATAAAATACGATGTTGTTTAATTAATCCTAAATAAGAAAAATAACTATTAAAATGAGACTCGCAATTAAAACAAAAAATATTTTTGTATTTTTCAAGATTAAAATAACTACAAAATATTAATAAAATTATTTTTTTGTAATTTTTATTTTTAAATAAAGACAAAAATATAAAGTACTATTTTTTGTATTTTTTGAAGATTAAAATGACTATAAAACATTAATGAAACTATTTATTTTTGTATTTTTTCATTAATTTAACAAATAAACATGCATAAACAAATGCACACAATACATGGAAAATAACACAAAATTTACAACAAATGCAAATAATAAAAATTATTTTATTTTAAATTTTTGGGAGTAGTATATATATAAGGCAAAAATCACGTGCTCACAGGAATTACAATGAAGAACAACTACAAAGTTACAACTCAATTAAAGACATACAAGATAGTTGCTGTAGGAATTGGTCCGTAGTAGTGTTGTACTTTGTTCTTGATGCACTTGGGAATTGAATGCTTGATGGATAGACGGTTGGAGTGCTTGAATGAATTTTCAAGTGTTCAAGTAATGTTTTTTTGGTAATGCTCTTTGTTAATACAACTTGGATGACATCACTTGAATGGTGTAATCACTTAGTTGGTCAAAGGGGAGTGACTGATGTACTGTGTTGCACTATTTGTGTGTACAGCGTAGGCAGTCACTTTCCAGCTATAGATTGTTGACTTCGTAGTGCTGTCAGGGAAACACAAGGGGATCATGTCCCTGTGTTGATTCTTTATCTTCTGAAGTCACAACAACTGACATTAGCTCGAGTCTGTTGATTGAGTTGTGTACCAAGTGTTTCAAGTCCCTTATCTGGTTCTTTGACAGTAAGTTTGTTAGATCATCAAAACATAAAGCTAAAGTACTGTAAACCCATCAATTTTTCCCTTTTTGATGATGACAAACTAAAAAATTGATAACCTATATGCAGTGCAAAATAAACCAGATGAAGTAACAGGAACTCCACAAGTTTCCCCTGACTTTATGCTTCCTCCTTAATCCGACCTCCTGCTTCAATTGTATTACTTCCTTTGGAAGTATTAAAAATACACAAGCAAGAAAGCAACATAAAAAAGTCTAGCCTAGCTAACTCATGCCATATATGTGCACACCACATAATAGAAAAGAGAAGTAGAGGAACATAAGCATTTATAGCAAAAGAGGAGAGTCTTCATTAATTTTTATAAAACACAAGCCTTTGCCATTATAGCAAAGGCAGATTTGGATTGTTAACAGCGGAAGTAGTACAAGTGAATTCCATCCATACCCCAAACAAAGAAAAAGAAAAATAACTATCATAGAGTCATCAAACAAAAGAGATAAACTGGAAACTAGTCACTGGTGGATTAGCCTAGGGGATACTAGAGGAAGAAGTCTTAGAAGCAGCAGCATGAGTGTTGAGAACGATATCAATCCGAGCACTTGCGAACATTTGCTCTATGAGCAGTTTCTCCTTCAAGTTATCAACCCGTTGCCAGAGATCAGCATTTTCTTTGGTCAAACGAGCAACCTCTGCACATGATGAACTGGAGGACCCTGGTGCCTCTTGAGCCTAACTTAGCTGAGTATCTAAAATGGCATTCCTTGCCTTTAACTTCCTAATCTCCTCAGTAGCACTGTTCTGGGCATTGATGAGCGGTGAGATTGTCAAAGTGCTGCCTACCCCTCCACCTTTTTCAACACATTCACATTCCTCTAGAGTAGTTTGCGAGAAGGTCTGCTTCTTGGTCCCCACTTTGGGTTGTCCCAAAGGCACATTAAAGAACTTGAATACATGTATGAGAAGAAATCCATAGGGGAGACCATGATTTCCATCCTTGAAAACTGCCACCTTTTGCATATGCTCAATCATTATGGCTGGCAGATTAATAGATCGAAACACATCCAATGCTTCCATCAGATACAGATCAGACTTGGATGTGATAGACCTCCTCTCAGAGCGAGGTAGTAGAACTTTGTTCACCAACTCAAATAGGAGCTGATACATAGGGAGCAAGGCTTTCTTATGGACCAGTTCCTCCCGCTGGACTGCTCCTTCCTTGACAATGGCATGCCTAAAATTTGTGCCATAAACATCCTTAATAGAAGACATGCCATCAGCAAGAACCTTAAGAATGTCTCCTAGCACAACAGAGTCCATAACAACTTCTACACCATTAACTAAAGAACATATATGGTCGGATTCAACAGTGAAGAGGTCAGCATAGAAACTTTGGACCTCATCCTCATAGACCTTGGGCACATCCACTTTGAATAAATGTCCCCATTTTTGAAATTCGACCATTTCAAGAGTTTGCCTCATACCAGCCATCTCAGATATTTCTGGGTCAAATGTGCGACCCCACAGAACTTTCTGGTACCTCAACCTTTCTTTACCAGACACACTTTCACGTTTCATTTCTTCACAGAATTAGATTCCTTCACATTCTCCAATTTTCTTTTACCAGAGTTCACACTAGACATACCCTTTCCATTTGATTTCGCTAAAATATCATCATCAGACAGTGACTCTTCAGCCATCACTTGCTTCAAATTGTCACTACTTTTCACTGACATTGTACTGGGTGTTCCAACAGGCTCCTCTGAAGCATTTTCAGCAGATTGTTTCTTTTTCTAAGATCTCTTGACTAAGGAACTAGGTTCCTCTACAACTTCCTCATCCACTTCCACTACATGAATGTTCTTGTCATATACAATCTCTCCATTCTTTACCAGCTTCTTTTTCTTTTTCATGCTACTCCTTTTACTCCTTTGCAAGGCAGACTCAAGAGCCTCCTTTTTCTACAATGTCATAGTAGGTCGCTTAGAAGAGAGCTCAGGAGTGGCTACTGGCCTCCTTCTGGAAATGAACGCATCTAGAGTAACATTATCCTGATCTTCTTCATCACTGGACCTTATAGCAGGAGGCAATACTTCCAAAGGCTCAACATCAAAATGAGGAGAAGGAGCAGGGTTGAAAATGACCTGAGAAGAAGAGCCCTGGCTTGTTTCCTCATGAGAGGGGTGAGGTCCTTTAAGAGGGGTCCCAGTAGTTTCTTCTGGTGCAGGTTGTTCAAAGAGCACCATTGTTCCTTCTCCCACCAATGATTGAGTCTCTTCCCCCTAAGACTCAGGCATAGCAGAGGTGACTTCATACACTATTCCTTCAGTAGATATGGCCAACATGTTTTATATGGACTCTCTCTTGAGATTCCATAGAAGCTACAAATTCGACTCAGGAGTATATGTTGACTGATCAGCACTAACCTCAGAAACCTTTTCTTCCTATCGAGTCTCACTCTGTTCTCCATCTTTACTTTGTTCTTTGAGAATCTCAGGCGATGTAGAAGAGAAAATATCGATTTTGGTGATTTCTGAGTTCTCAACACTTGGGGGGAAAATATTGTTTGAGGGAGTGGTGAGAGTGATAAAGAGTGAAGGAGAATTAGGTTTTGGAGTATCACTTTCAATAGTGGTGGAAGAGGGAATGGCGAGAGGTGTTTCACTAGGAACGGAGGATTTAATCGTTTGCTCTAGGATTTTCTCGACTATGGTAGGAATGATTGGTTAATCTTCAGCCATGGTAGAGAATGAGTTTGAAAGTTCTGGAAGGGATGAAGAAAAAAAAAGATGTGACATACAGGGTCTGAAAAGGTTGATGACATAGCACTCAATTTTTGTTTCTTATTTAGACATGTATGAAAAAGCACAAGACTACTAATCTGTGGTACAAGAACCAGGTTTTTGACTAGTCTTTCAAAAATTCTCAACCCTCTTTTACTGCTCATGCAGTGATTCTGCAGCTTCTATAATCATCATACATGTCTACCTGCAACGGTATTGAAGTGAGTTAGACTTGGCCAGAAAACACTTTAGCTAATTTTACCTGAATGTGATTTTTATAGCCATATGGTAGGAATCAGGTTCTCAATAAGGCTTTATTAGCCCTAGTTCCAGCATATTTCTCTCAAAGTGTTCTCTGCTTAGGGCTTTGGTGAAGATATCAGCAATTTGATCCTCTGTACTGTAGAACTTCATATAGATAAGCCCCCTTTCCATATTGTCTCTGAGAAAGTGATGCCTCACATCAATGTGCTTGGTCTTTTTATGCTGGACTGGATTTTTTGCCATTTGAGTGCACTTATGTTATCACACAGAAGAGGCACACAATTGGTGTACACTTCAAAGTCTTCCAATTATTGTTTGATCCATAGGAGCTGAGCACATCATGAAGTGCAACAACATATTCTGCTTCAGCTGTTGAAAGAGCTACTGAATTTTGCTTCCTTGTGCCCCATGAAATAAGACATGATCCTAGGAAGTGAGCCATCCAGATGTGCTTTTCCTATCCACAAGATAACCTGCATAGTCAGCATCAGCATGCCCAACAAGATTAAAATTATCACCTAAACGATAATATAGAACCGGGTCCTGTGTTCCCTTAAGATATCTCAAAATTCTTTTGGTGGCCTTCAGATGAGATTCCTTGGTATTTGACTGAAATCTTGCACATAGTCCCACATTGAAGACAATATATGGCCAGAGAACCAATAATGCCTCTATACATTGTTTGATTTACAAGAGAACTAGATTCATCCATGTCCAATCGAGTGGCAGTGGCAATGAGAGTGTCAATCACTTTTGATGCTTCCATATCAAATATCTTTAGAAGCTTTTTGATGTATTTCTACTGACTAATGAATGTACCCTTTGTGGACTGCTTCACTTGAAGACCCAAGAATAAATTCAACTAACCCATCATGCTCATCTCAAACTCACTTCCCATGAGTTTTGTAAATTCCTCAAATAGTGAATCAGTTCTTGCCCCAAAAATGATATCATCAGCATATACCTAAACGATGAGCAGGTTCCTCCCTCGTTTCTTCAGGAACAAAGTGTTGTCAATTTTTCCTCTTGCAAAAACATTTTCTAAGAGAAATTTTTACAACCTTTAATACCAAGATCGAGGAGCCTGCTTCAACCTATACAGCGCCTTGTCCAATTTGAACACATATTTAGGGTGTTCATGACATTCAAAACCCGGAAGATGCTTTACATACATTTCTTCCTTTAGGAATCCATTCAAAAATGCACTTTTTACGTCCATTTGGAACAGAGTGAATTCCATATGTGATGCAAAGGCAATGAGGATTCTGATATCTTCCATGCGAGCAACCGGAGCAAAATTTTCCTTACAATCAATTCCTTCCTCCTGATTGTAGCCTTGGACCTCTAGCCTTGCCTTGTTCCTTGTAATGTTTCCATGTTCATCAATCTTATTCCTGAATACCCACCTAGTTCCTATGATCGTTCGATCTGAGGTTCTAGGTACCAGGTGCCATACGTTGTTCCTTTAGAACTGATGCAACTCATCTTGCATGGCTGTGATCCAGCCTGCATCTTTTAAGGCTTCCTTAATGTTTTTGGGTTCTATTTAGGAGAGGAATGCTGAGAAGGCATGTGACTTTCTGGATTTTGATCTGGTTTGGACTCCTGAATCCAGAGGAGTAATTATATTGTCAAGAGGATGGGAGCTTTTGTGTTTCCAATTGGGCACTTGGGCTTTATTTGTAGAGGAGCTGGGTAACCCTGACTGATTCCCTTGTATTATTCTTTCAGCTACCTGTAGAGTACTTTGAACTGCATCAACCACTCTTTCTTCAGTTTCAGTGGTTGTAATTGTGGTACCTAGTTCCTCTCTGATTGATGAGGAAGAGACTGCACTATCTTTACTTGGCTCCTTCACTTGACTCATCATGTCTGCCTTTCCATTTTCCATATAAATGACTTCACCTGGAACCAACATAGGCACTCCATCTTGATCATCCATGTTGCTTTTCTCATAGGATTGGTAGGACTCATTAAAGATTATGTGTATACTTCCCTTAACACACTGATTCCGCTTGTTGTAAACCTTGTAGGCTTTACTCTGAGAAGAATATCCCAGAAAGATCCCTTAATCACTCTTTGCATCAAATTTTCCAAGCTGATCATTTCCATTGTTGAGAACATAACATTTGCACCCAAATGTTCTTAAGTGAGTCAGCTTGGGCTTCCTTCCATTCAGCAACTCATAGGGAGTTTTGTTCAAGAGAGACCTGATCATGCACCTGTTCACTAAGTAGCAGGCAATGTTGACAGCTTCAGCCTAGAAGTTCTTAGCAATCCCACTATCGATCAGCATTGTTATTGCTATTTCTTCAAGGGTGTTATTCTTCCTTTCCACAACTCTATTTTGCTGTGGAGTTCTTGGGTCTGAGAAGTTATGGGTAATGCCATTCTCATTGCAGAATTCATCAAACTTAGCATTGTCAAATTCTGTTGCATGATCTGATCTAATACATGTTACTTTGGACTCCATCTTCACTTGAATTTTCTTCACAAAGGCTACAAGAATTTCAAAGGTCTCATCTTTTGTTCTAAGAAATCGAGTCCAAGTAAATATGGAATAATCATCCGCTATCAAAAAAATGTATCATTTTCCTCCTCTTCTTTGCAATCTCATAGGACCACATAGATCTATATGAAGGAGATCAAGTGGTTTTAAGGTGCTGACATCCTTCTTTGGCTTGAATGAGGATTTCACATGCTTCCCTCTGGCGCAGGCATCACAAAATTTGTGCTCCTTGAACTTTGACTTAGGCAGACCACGAACCAGGTCCTTCTGAACCAGTTTATTCAGTAGAGAGAAGCTTGCATGCCCAGTCTTCTGTGCCACAGTTCAGCATCATTATCAACTACTTTCAAGTAGCTTAGATCACCACTTTGTAGGGACTCAAAATCAGCAACGTAGATATTCTTGTACCTTTTGGCCACAAGTACCACTTCACCAGTTACTTGATTTGTAACTATGTATATCTTTGATAAGAACTCCACCTTGTTTCCTTTATCTCATATTTGAGAAACACTCAAGAGACTGTACTTAAGACCATTGACATAGTACACATTCTCAATTGAGTGTGAGAGTGATTTCCCAATCTTTCCCATTGCCAAAGGATGCACTCCCTCCTTGCAGGGCTTTTAGTGAAAGAAAGTCCATGGTATTCCCAATCATATGCTTTGAGTATCCACTATCCATGAACCGTTGTTGACTGCTTCTTTTCAGTGTTCCTTGTACAAGGAAATCAAGGGTTAGATTTAGGAACCCAAGTAAGTTTGGGTCCCTTGTAATAAGCAAGAGGATGAATAAGTGCTCTTTTAGTCCATGTAGGTAACATGCGCTTTTCATAGGCGGCACCTGGTCCTTTTTCAGCAGTTACTCTTTTAGCAAAAATTTTGTTTTTCTGAAGAGACTGAACCCTGGCTTGGAAATTTTCTTTGAAATGCCCATTGTTCCTACAGTGGGTACACAGCCAATTATCAGTGCAGTAACATACTTGCTATGAGAGTTGTAAGGAGTTCTTTCCCTTTCAAACACTATTCCCTACCTGTTTCCACCATTGTTAATGTATATGGCAGTAATAGCATCTGAGGACCAGGTCCACCTAAGAGACTTTTCAAGGTCATTTTTTACTCTTT
Source organism: Nicotiana glauca (assembly GCA_026770625.1). Taxonomy (NCBI): domain Eukaryota; kingdom Viridiplantae; phylum Streptophyta; class Magnoliopsida; order Solanales; family Solanaceae; genus Nicotiana; species Nicotiana glauca. The sequence continues at coordinate 78,707 of MU790006.1, forward strand.
TCAAATCTGCTTGAAGTTGTCTATTTTTCTCAAGTTCAGCACATAAACTAGTTTTTACAGCATTTAACTCATTTTCAAGCTTGATATGTGTTTCACTAGCAATTTCTTTTCCTTTATCAGAATATCCAGACCTACATTCTATTTTGAGTTCCTCTATTGTTTCCTTCAAGTCTATAATAACAACTAAGAGGTCATCTCTTTCTTCCTCTAAGGCATCAACTTTCTCCACTAAGTCATTCTTTTCTTTACTGTAAATTTTTATGGTTTCTTTTAAGTCAACAGCTACTACCATCAAATCATCTCTTTCATGTTCTACACTAGCAATTTTCTTAGTTAGAACCTCCTTTTCATTTTCTAAATTACCTATGGTTTCCTTCAGATCAACCACACAAACTACCAGGTCATCTCTAGTTTGTTCAGCATCTCCTAACTCTATGGTTAAGGCATCCTTATCATCTACAAGACTATGATAGGCATCAATTAAAATATTTTCTAATGACATGAGTTTCTTAGGAGAGTAGGATTTCAGATTTCTCTGAACATCCCTGAAATTTACCTCATCATTGTCATCATCTTCGTCATTGTCTGACTCAGCCATCAAAGGAAATATTGAATCATATTCATTTGCTTCACTTTCAACTGCCATCATAGAACTATCACCTGCATCATTTTCTTCTTTAGACTCACTGAGGAATCTCCCCATGCTGCAAGAGCTTGCTTCGTAACATTATCAGCGACGTTCTTTCTTTTGAAGCATTTGTCAGGAATCGGGTTCCTCTTGGCTATTTTATCAGAGTTGTACTTGAAGTGTTCTTGCTTTAGGAGAGGGCAATCCTTGATGAAATGCCCAGGCTTTCCACATTTATGACAGAGGTCATAATTCTTTGGTTTGCTGGAACTGCCTCTCTTTGGTATGCCTTCGTTTCTTTTAACCATTTTCTAAAACCTTATGGTTAAGTAAGCCATGTCATTGTCCTCCTCACTTGAGTCATTGCTTTCAGCTTTGAGTACCAGGTTCTTTTCCTTCTTTGGTTCTCTTCTTTCATTGTCCTTCTTCTTTATTTCGTAGGTTTTCAGATTTCCAACTAGCTCATCTATGGTCAGCTCCTGCAAGTCCTTTGCTTCAGTAATGACATTCATTTTACTCTCCCATGAACTGGGAAAAATACTGAGACTTTTCCTTACGATCTTGTTCCTAGGAATGATTTCACCAAGCGAGTGTAGCTTATTTATGATGGAAGTAAATCTTGTGTGCATGTCTTGAATAGATTTATCGTCATTCATTCTAAAGAGCTCATACTTAGTGTTGAGCATTTCAATCTTAGATTGCTTTAATTGAGTGTTTCCCTCATGTGCATTTTGTAAAGCTTCACATATTTCCTTGGCGGATAGACAGGCTGAGATCCTGTTGTATTCATCAGGTCCTATGCCACACACCAAAATTTTCTTGGCACGAAAGTTTTTCTCTACAACTTTCTTATCTGCATCATTGTATTCTTTCCTGGTTTTTGACATTGTCATTGGAGGGTCTCTAACCTTATTTGTTGAGACATAAGGACCATCACAAATAATGTCCCACAACTCAGAATATTCTGCCATGATAAAGTCATGCATTCTTGTCTTCCACCACCCATAGTATTGCCCATTGAACCTGGGTGGTCTATAGGTAGACTGACCCTTTTCAAAATTTGGTGGAGCAGCCATGAGGATCTTTTCTAGGTGTTAACCTGATAGAAAGAACCCGCTCTGATACCAATTGATAGAATATATGAGTCCACAAACTATAGAGAGACCAGGTCCTATATAGGTTTCTGCAGATGAACCTAATGAAACAGTAAGTAAATTAAACACGGAACTTTTATGTGGAAAAATCCCAGCTCAAGGGGATAAAAAAATGACCTACACTAGTAGGATTTCAACTTCACTATGAGCAATCTTTTAGATTACAACCTATTCAATATAGGAATTAAAATCCTAATCCCTCACTAACTTATAATACACATATTACAAGCCACTTTGCAATACACCTATTACAAAGACTTTAACTCATGACTAACTCTAGTCACGGCACAAACAAGAAAGTTTTATGGTTTTCAAGGGGTTCCTAATTAAAGTTTCTAGATAAGCAAAGTAGGAATTACAATTAAGAACAATTACGAAGTTACAACTCAACTAAGGACATACAAGATACTTGATGTAGGAACTGGTCCTTAGTAGTGTTGTACTTTGTTCTTGATGCACTTGAGTTTGAATGCTTGATGGATAGATAGTTGGAGTTCTTGAATGAATTATCAAGTGTTCAAATGATGTTTTGTTGTAATGCTCTTTATTAATACAACTTGGATGACATCACTTGAATGATGTAATCACTTAGTTGGTCAAAGGGGAGTGACTGCTGTACTGTGCTGCACTGTTTGCGTGTACTGTGTAGGCAGTCACTTTCAAGCTGTAGACAATTGACTTCGTACTGCTGATAGGGAAACCCAAGGGGATCAGTTCCATGTGTTGATTCTTTATCTTATGAAGTCATAGCAACTCACATTAGCTCGAGTCTGTTGACTGAGTTGTGTACCAAGTGTGTCAGGTCCCTTATCTGATTCTTTGTATGTTTGTTAGATCATTAAAACATAAAGCTAAAGTTGTAAACCCATCATCTTTAATTCTAGCTTTTCATATGGCATATTTAAGAACACAAAATTCAAGGGCATTTTGGTATATTACACATATCTTTATTTTAAGTGGGCGTTTGAACATAAAAAATTGTGAAAATTCAGAAAAAGTGGGGAAAAAATTCAAATTGAAAATGTTATTTAAAAATTGGAGTTGTACATGGATATGGATATAATATGGAGCTATTTTGAATTTTTGTTAGTGTTTTGAAGTAAATTTAAAAAAAAAAGCCTTTTGGAGTTTTTAAATTATGAAGAAAATTTTAAATAGCCGAGGGTCTATTGGAAATAGCCTCCCTATCCTCACAAGGTAGGGGTAAGGTCTGCGTACACACTATCTTCCCTAAACTCCACAGTGGGATATTATTGGGTATATTGGTGTTGTTGAAAAAATTCCAAAATTCAACTTCAAGTAAAATTTGAAGTTTTCATGGCCATACACTGATTCCAAAAAAGAATGAAAAAATTTCAAAAAAAGGAATCTGTTCTATGGCCAAACGGTCCCTTAAGACCACATGATTTGAAGGTCTTCATTACTTTCTTAAACTCCATGACCAGTCAAACTAAGATACATAAATTAAAATAAAAGGAGGTATAAATTATCATGTTTTTTAGTAATATTTAAAAAAAGTTTTTGTTATAACCATATAGAAGTAATTTTTATCGCAAATGTTGTTCTAAGACCTCGGAAGATACGGTGACAAGAATGAACGATGTGCCTCTCATCGGTTATGGTAATGCACGAGACCCTTCATATCGAGATCCATGCAGGGTGAACGATGTGTCTGTCATTGGGTATGGTAAAGCGATGCGTCCCGTGCCAAGAATGAGTTCTAAAACCTCGGGAGACACAGTCAACAGTTATGCATGACAGATAAAGGACGGTGATACTCGCACTTAATCGGATATCACAGCACGGATCTCGCTCGATGTCAAATATGGATCAGTAATTACCAGAAACTAATGATTTTTACCCTTTTTAAACTTATAATAATGTTAAAACTCCATATTATATAAAAAGAAAGTTTTTATTTTGTAACATACATTGGTAACATGCGAATCAAAGCAATCCGAGTTTATTTTCTACCTTTGTCATGACCCAAATTGGAGGGCCGCGACAGGCACCCGGTACTTTACTCAACCGAGTACCAATATAACGTATCTTTCTTATCATACCATCATGGTTAAATGGGCCGGAAGGGTCGTCATGATATAACCAAAATAAAACATAAGGGAATACTTGACATAGGACGACCCAACATGTAATAGAAACTTATACATGTGACATACGGTCCTATAAGACCAACATGAACACTCGTACACTAAACATAGGCCGACAAGGACATACAATATTTCATAAACATGACATCTGTCTACAAGCCTCTAAGAGTACATACACATCATAAAGGTCGGGACAGAGCCCCGCCTTACCAATCAATACATGTCCAAATCATACTGACCAAATAGGCAACTCTGGAGCAAGTGGAGTGCAGCAACACCTTCCGCTGAGCAGATAGCATACTAGGAAGAATGTCAACTTGTCTATCGGGACCTGCGGTCATGAAACGCAGTGTCCCCAGGCAAAAAGGACGTCAATACAAATAAAGTACTGAGTATGTAAGGCAGGAAAGCACAAACAAGAACAATAATGTAAAAAGAGATAGAGGAGATACAACCTATAACATCTGAGTGCCTCTGGGGGCTAGTGATATGAAATGCATAATACATATATGTACATAAACTTTTTAAAACATCGCATCTGTCGGCATCATCATCATCATATAGTACCCGTCCTCAAAGAGGACTCGATAAAATGTACCCGACCATCATAAGGCTCGGTAGAATCGTACTCGGCCACATGGAGCTCGGTAAACCCAACTGATTAGTGGTTGCACAATAGGTTCCATACTCGACCGACTATAGCGCGTCTTGGTAGAGTAAAATAGATACTATACATAATGCATTCTAGACTCATGGAATCACGTTCTAAACCTTTCGGAGTGACTTAAGGTCATTGCACCTTCGATTAGTATTATGGAAATCCATACCCTCAATATGAACCTTAGTAGGATTCAAGGATCATACACACTTGCTCAGAATAATTTTATAAGGAAATAACAATATGGATAACCTCAGTTGCTAGGAGTATATCCGTTATGAGATACTGTATTCATTTCACTTTAGATCATGCCAAAAAAAAGACGGATGTGCCTTAACATACCTTATCACAATCTTTCCAATCACCAAGTTTAAATCACCTCTTCGCACCTTAATCTACAGTAATGATAATAATACTATCATCAAGTTATGAAAGATACAACTATCGTACAACGGACGACAAGCTTATTTTGTATAAAAATGGGCAGCATCTCCCCTATAATCCTTACTTCCTCCAAATTCAATATAACTCCAAAAACAAATAGAACAACAATAAAATATATAAATTATTTTCCAGTCTTATATTACACCATCAAATACTACAAAACAACCCCACACACTCCAATCTTTTCATACACAAAACGACCGTACTAGTGTCAAACGACCCGAAAATGTTACGATGAACGACCAGACCATCACCCTAAATCTATATGGTGTTTCTCCACACCATTACTCCTCCAAAACTCCACAAAATAGTAGTAAAATATGCAGCACAATAGCAACACAAAACAGTCCGCTGCAAATGAGTAACTCGAACTCACGGCTTCCAATCACCGTCCTGTGAGTTCTTGCAAGTATAGAACGACTTACCATGAATTTATAGCAGAAAAAATGGATGAAATATAGCAGTAAACTTACCTCATTTGTTGGATAACTCAGCCCTTATCTTGGTTCTTCAAACTCTAGGTTTTACTCCCAATTAGAACTTGAAAGGGAGAGAAAATCAATTAGGGTTTGTGGGTAATTTTTGGGAGAAAGTTTGCAGGGCTTTAGGTTTGTGTTATTTGTGATATATAATAAGTTTTATATTTCAGGAGATAATCCCTTAAATGTGATCTTTGGCTGACCCAAAATTGCCTCTTTTTGGGCTCTCATTTAACCAAGTAGGTAACACACTTACTTGTCACCTAGCAGCCTGTGCAGTCTCGTAAAACTACATATCTCTCTCTACTCCAATGTCATATTGATAAATGGATTAATTAGTTATAAAATATACTCATAGAGCTTCAATTTTATGGTTTGAACACCCCATAACTCTAAGTTTATTCGGAGAAAAATTGTAGTTACATTTGACCTAAGTTTCAACATATTTATGAATGTAACTTGTGATGACCTTTTTTCAACTTTTGTTCCACAACTTGCTAGACTTCAAATCATAACACCCGTCTATTATAAGACTAAAATAACTCATAACATAATCTCCTTATAATTTTAAATACCCTATTCTTGCCCCAAAAGTATATGTTACAACATTCCCAACTTATCGACTTTCGACAAAACTTATTTTCTTCAATTTATTTAGCTTCTAAGCCTTAAAACCCTCTTGGTACTTGGTATTCATGATCTTAAATATTTGTAATCTCCATTGTAGCATGATTAACTTACTTTATATACTTTCAAAGTTGATCAGAGCTTACATCAATTGACTTACGAATACTCTCATGTACGAGAACATGGGGTGTAACATCATTCCCCCCTTTGGAACATTCGTCCTCGAATGTTGAGTGATGAGCCTATTAGTCTCATAACCCATATCTCTTACGAATATTTTAATATTGTCCTTGCCATTTAGTTAACTGTTTTGTGTATAAATTCGAAGGCTAAGACATTCCCCCCTTGAGGTCTCTTTCTCCCACCACGACTTGTCGTCAGAATTCTTCAAATCTCGTAGTTGTTGCAACCTTGTAGCATGCAGCATGTATGTGCGCCTATGTGACTCTTCTCTCCTACTCTTTTCAGCTTTTATCCAATTTCTAGGCCTCACTTTGTGAATATATACAAAACTATGGCAAGTTGTTCCTCTAGAAATCTATAGGTGTACTAAAGTCCTTCGCTTGGTACTTTAATGAACTTACGACTATCGCTATATCTTATTTTATAGCCTTGTATATCTATCCTTATGGCTTTATGTGACGACCCGGCCCGTCGTCACGTGAGTTACCGTCCCGTTTCCCCCCTTATTGTGTTGATTCATGTTTCAATATCAGTATTAGAGTCGATCGGGTGTAATTGAATTGGTTTTGGTTGAAAATAAGGCACATAGCCTCTTAGAAGGAAGCTTGTTTTGGAAAAGTCAACCGGAAGTTGACTTGTGAGTTAGAGGTCTCGGAAGTGATTTCCGGTGGTTCGGTTAGCTTCGGGGGATGATTTGTGACTTAGGAGTGCAATAAGAATTGAATTTGGAGGTCCGGTGTAGAATTAGGCTTGAATTGGCGAAGTTGGAGTTTTTGGCGAATTCCGATTGATTGGTGAGACTTTGATCCGGGGGTCGGAATGGAATTCCGAGAGCTACAGTAGCTTTGTTAGGTGATTTTGGATATGTCTGCAAATTTTCAGGTCAATCGGACGTCGTTTGATCGGGTTTTTGATCGAATGTGCATTTCGGAAGTTTTTAAGAAACTTAGGCTTTGATTTGATGAAAATTGAGGATTTTGATGTTAACGATGGCGTTTTGATGATTCGAGCAAGTTCGAATAAGGTACTAGAACATATTTGTGCTTTTGGTCGAGGTCCCGAGGGCCTCGAGTTGAATTCGGGTAGTTGAACGAGAGAATTTAGAGTTTGAAGTTTGCTGGTTTTGGGTTGCAGCAGGTATTTCCGCATCTGCGGATGGGAGACCACAGATGCGGCTCCGCAGAAGCGGAAAATTCTTCGCAGGTGCAAAATTTGGTGAGTTCAGCAAGTTCCGCAGAAGCGGAAATTTATTCGCAAAAGCGAAAGGGGCGACGGCTTGGAGGTTCCGCAGAAGCGGAACATTTTCCGCATATACGAGTCCGCAGAAGCGGTTTTGGATGAGTTGAAGGTAAATCGCAGAAGCGGACAATTTCCGTAGAAGCGGAAGTCGCATAAGCGACAATTACACCGCAGAAGCGAAAATGCTGAGTGTTTAATGAAATAGTGGGTTTCGATTTTCAGAAGTTAGAAAAATATTTTTGGACTTCGGGAGAGGCGATTTTGGGCGATAATTGAGAGATATCGAATGGATTCCATAAGGTATGAACTTGTAGCTTCAAATAATGTTGTTATGGTATAAAAACAAGGATTAAACACTGATAATTCAAGGAATTTAAGGGTAAAAATGGTGATTAGGGCTTGAAGCCTAAGAGAGACTAAATTGATGATTTGAAGGGGCTAGTGAACTCCGATTCTTGTGTAATTGATATATACGGACTCGTGGTGAGACAAGGATTCCGGAATTGTGAATTTTGTATTTTTTCGAGAAGTGGGCCCGGGGCTCAGGTTTTGCCAACTTTGTGTTTTTGGGTGTTTTTCGAGTTCTTTCGATTGGGTTAAGCTCCGTTAGCCTATTTTAATGCATTCCTTGTGATTTTGATCAGATTCGGCACTCGAGGAGGTTGATTCAAGAAGGAAAGGCTTAGCGGACTAGTCTCGTGGCCGGTTCGAGGTGAGTAATAGATGTGGATGATGACCTAAGGGTTTAAAACCCCGGTATATCACACTATGATGCTATATTGAGGCGAGACACGTACTCCACGGTGAGTGCGGGGTCGAATGTGATCGGGGACTATGGCTTACTTCGCCCGAGTGATGTTGTACTGTGTTGTTAGCTATAAATTAGCTGGTAAACCTCCTACTTGGATGGTTATGGACATATTTGGGCTGTGTGCCGGTTATTTGGATCCCGTAGGGAGCGTTATCACTGTTTCTGTGATTTATAGCATGTTTTCATGATATAAGTCCTGAGCTAAATATTGTCCTAAAATGACTAGCAAAATTCTAAGGTTTCAAACACCTAATTGATAATCACTGATAATTGGAACTAAAAGTGGTAAGTTGACTGTGCTTGTGTGGCTTGCATGCATATAGCTGGACTGGTAGTGGATCGGGCTGCACGCCACAACGTATGTTACTATGATATTGGGCTTGGGCTGTAGGAGCCCCTCCGGAGTCTGAAACCCCACAGTGAGCGCGGGTACCCAAATGGATCGGGCTACGCACCGTAGCGGTCATGTGCATTGCATTGCATTCATGCATATATATATATATATATATATATATATATATATATATGTTTTGACTGTTTTTTTAGCAGTTATTACACTTTTAAACGTGTAGGAGTATTGTTCTTAGCTTTACTTTGTGCTATATTTTGGGATTTCTTACTGTCAGACATTATACATGTCTATTACCACTAAGTAGGAAGTACTCACTTTACTCCCTGCACCTTGTGTGCAGATCTAGGTACTCCAGGAGCTAGCTGAGCTTACTGCTGTTCATCAGAGTTTCCATACGGAGTTGTCGAGGTAGCTGCCTGACGTCCGCAGGACCCGACTTCTCTCCTATTTTCCAGTTATTTGACTTTTCTGCGTGCTTCAAACTATGTTGTTTTACAATATATTTATGCTATTCTGGTAGAGGCTCTAGACTCATGACCCCCAGGTCTTTGGGAGGTTGTTCAGTATTGTTGATTTTCGGATTTTTTCTCTATCTATCAGTTATATTTTGTTTTCAATGTTGTTAATGATTTTCAAACAAATGGTTTTGATCTTTATGCTCGGGTTGAGAGTGAAATTGGTTGGGCTTGCCTAGCAGTTGTGTGGGGCGCCATCATGACCGGGTTTGTGGTCGTGACAATTTGGTATCAGAGCCTAGGTTACTAGGCCTCATGAGTGTTGAGCCGGTTAGTAGAGTCTCGCGGATCGGTACAGAGACGTCTGTATTTATCCTCGAGAGGCTGCAGAACCTTTAGGAAGCACTTCGTATTTTTGAACTCTTATCGTGCGGCTTTGTTGATCCGAGAACTAAACTTCTGTGTTCTATTCTCTCGCAGATGGCGAGAACTCGTGCTACTGGACGTGGCGGACGACCACCATTGCCACCTACTAGAGGCCGTGGACGCGGCCATGGTCGCGGTCATGGTAGGGCAACAGGGGAAGTACCAGTTGACCCACCAGTTGCCCCTATTCAGGATCAGCCTCCAGCTGTTGATGCTCTATAAGCGCCCGCTCAGGCGCCGGCAGTGCCTACCGTGATTCCTGGTCTTCAGAAGGCATTAGCTCAGATCTTATCTGTATGCACTGGTCTGGCTCAGGCAGTTTTAGCTTCTACTGCCGCAGCTACTTCTCAGACCGGGGGTGGTCATCAGACCCCCTCAGCTCGCACACCAGAGCAGGTTGTACAGGGACTACAGACACCAGAGGCAGCCCTAGCTCAGCCAGTTGCACCGGTTGCTCCAGTTGCGCCATTCGCACCAGCCCCAGGGTATGTTGTTCCAGTGATGCCAGACGACGAGCAGCGTCGGCTAGAGAGGTTTGGTAGACTTCAGCCTC
>MU790006.1:95240-122934 GCA_026770625.1 Nicotiana glauca
CGGAAGTATGTTGGAGACCCATCGCATGTGTTGGACTTCTCTACAGTTCAGTTGGATGATGACTTGACTTATGATGTGGAGCCTGTAGCTATTTTGGGTCGACAGGTGCGTAGATTGAGATCTAAGGATATAGCATCAGTGAAGGTGCAGTGGAGAGGTCGGCCCGTGGAGAAGGCCACTTGGGAGACCGAGCGGGAGATGCGGAGCAGATATCCACACTTGTTTGAGACTCCAGGTATGTTTCTTGACCCGCTCGAGGACGAGCATTTATTTTAGTTGGGGAGGATGTGACGACCCGGCCCGTCGTCACTTGAGTTACCGCCCCGTTTCCCCCCTTATTGTGTTTATTCATGTTTCAATATCAGTATTTAAGTCGATCGGGTGTAATTGAATTGGTTTTGGTTGAAAACAAGGCACATAGCCTCTTAGAAGGAAGCTTGTTTTGGAAAAGTCAACCGGAAGTTGACTTGTGAGTTAGAGGGCTCGGAAGTGGTTTCCGGTGGTTCGGTTAGCTTCGGGGGATGATTTGTGACTTAGGAGTGCAATCAGAATTGAATTTGGAGGTCCGGTGTAGAATTAGGCTTGAATTGGCGAAGTTGGAGTTTTTGGCGAATTCCAGTTGATAGGTGAGACTTTGATCCGGGGGTCGGAATGGAATTCCGAGAGCTGCAATAGCTTTGTTAGGTGATTTTGGATATGTCTGAACATTTTCAGGTCAATCAGACGTCGTTTGATCTGGTTTTTGATCGAATGTGCAATTCGGAAGTTTTTAAGAAACTTAGGCTTTGATTTGATGAAAATTGAGGATTTTGATGTTAACGATGGCGTTTTGATGATTCGAGCAAGTTCGAATAAGGTAATATAACATATCTGTGCTTTTGGTCGAGGTCCCGAGGGCCTCGGGTTGAATTCGGGTGGTTGAACGAGATAATTTAGAGTTTGAAGTTTGCTGGTTTTGGGTTGCAGCAGGTATTTCCGCATCTGCGGATGGGAGACCGCAGATGCGGTTCCGCAGAAGCGGAAAATTCTTCGCAGGTGCAAAATTTGGTGAGTTCAGCAAGTTCCGCAGAAGCGGAACATTTTCCGCATATGCGAGTCCGCAGAAGCGATTTTGGATGAGTTGAAGGGAAACCGCAGAAGCGGACAATTTTCGCAGAAGCGGAAGTTGCATAAGCGACAATTACACCGCAGAAGCAAAAATGCTGAGTGTTTAATGAAACAGTGGGTTTCGATTTTTAGAAGTTAGAAAAATATTTTGGGACTTCGGGAGAGGCGATTTTGGGCGATAATTGAGAGATATCGAAGGGATTCCATCAGGTATGAACTTGTAGCTTGAAATAATGTTGTTATGGTATAAAAACAAGGATTAAACAGTGATAATTCAAGGAATTTAAGGGTAAAAATGGTCGTTAGGGCTTGAAGCCTAAGAGAGACTAAATTGATCATTTGAAGGGGCTAGTGAACTCCGATTCTTGTGTAATTGATATGTACGGACTCGTGGTGAGACAAGGATTCCGGAATTGTGAATTTTTTAATTTTTCGAGAAGTGGGCTCGGGGCTCGGGTTTTGCCAACTTTGTGTTTTTGGGTGTTTTTCGAGTTCTTTCGATTGGGTTAAGCTCCATTAGCCTATTTTAATGCATTCCTTGTGATTTTGATCAGATTCGGCACTCGAGGAGGTTGATTCAAGAGGGAAAGGCTTAGCAGACTAGTTTCGTGGCCGGTTCGAGGTGAGTAATAAATGTGGATGATGAACTGAGGGTTTGAAACCCCGGTATATCACACTATGATGCTATATTGAGGCGAGACACGTACTCCACGGTGAGTGCGGGTCGAATGTGATCGGGGACTATGGCTTAGTTCGCCCGAGTGATGTTGTACTGTGTTGTTAGCTATAAATTAGCTGGTAAACCTCCTACTTGGATGGTTATGGATATATTTGGGCTGCGTGCCGGTTATTTGGATCCCGTAGGGAGTGTTATCACTGTTTTTGTGATTTATAGCATGTTTTCATGATATCAGTCCTGAGCTAAACATTGTCCTAAAATGACTAGCAAAATTCTAAGGTTTCAAACACCTAATTGATAATTACTGATAATTGGAACTAAAAGTGGTAAGTTGACTGTGCTTGTGTGGCTTGAATGCATATAGCTGGACTGGTAGTGGATCGGGCTGCACGCCGCAGCGTATGTTACTATGATATTGCGCTTGGGCTGTAGGAGCCCCTCCGGAGTCTGAACCCCCACAGTGAGCGCGGGTACCCAAATGGATCGGGCTACGCGCCGTAGCGGTCATGTGCATTGCATTGCATTCATGCATATATATATATATATCTGTTTTGACTGTTTCTGTTAGCTGTTATTGCACTGTTAAACGTGTAGGAGTACTGTTCTTAGCTTTACTTTGTGCTATATTTTGGGATTTCTTACTGTCAGACATTATACATGTCTATTACCACTGAGTTGGAAGTACTCACTTTACTCCCTGCACCTTGTGTGCAGATCCAGGTACTCCAGGAGCTAGCTGAGCTCACTGCTATTCATCAGAGTTTCCATACGAAGTTGTCGAGGTAGCTGCCTGACGTCCGCAGGACCCGACTTCTCTCCTATTTTCTGTTATTTGACTTTTCCGCGTGCTTCAGACTATGTTGTTTTACAGTATATTTATGCTATTCTGGTAGAAGCTCTAGACTCATGACCCCCAGGTCTTTGGGAGGTTGTTCAGTATTGTTGATTTTCGGATTTTTTTTCTATCTATCAGTTATATTTTGTTTCTAATGTTGTTAATGATTTTCAAACAAATGGTTTTTAGCTTTATGCTCAGGTTGAGAGTGAAATTGGTCGGGCTTGCCTAGCAGTTGTGTTGGGCGCCATCACGACCTGGTTTGGGGTCGTGACACTTTACTACATCTAGGTAGGTTATACTATATCATAACACTTACTTCGGTTTATTATTACTGAGGTTTGCTACCTAAATCTAGGTTACTCTCTCGCTGCTTATATTGTATGCATAAATCTAAGTCCTTTAATGCTTCCTCATTACTATTCATCTAAACAATAACAAACAAATCTCATCTTGTACTTTGGAACTTATACCCATCTATTGTTTATTCACCTTAATGTTGATCTATAATCTACCATTGATCACTTGAAGCCTCTTTTGTAATACATGCCGTTAGGGCTCACATTGCATCGGGGAACATCTGGTTTTATTTGTCTAATCCACCTAGGGACGATACAATACTACATTAACTATATTTCATTGCATTCCAACATGATTCACCTTATAGGGGTATTTTAATCTTGTACAATTCATGAAATCCTTTTCTTTGAATCATCACCAAATCAAAGGTCTAAACGTCATCCTCTTATCGATTACAATTAAACCCTCATTCTACCATTAGGGCAACATTCCATCTTTTCTAAATTCTGCTAGTCTTAAACTCCACTGAGTTCACTCATGCTATACTAAACTTTTTATAACTTTATGGAAACCATCAGCTCTCTTTTTGTGATGGGTTTAATTCTGTGGACTTACCTATTCTCGTCATCTTCTCTACCTTTTCTTATTCTTACTCTTGTCTAGCTAAAACCTTGTCGCTCTACCATACTTTAGCTTGCGACCTACATATATCTATTTATACTACTCACAACCTTCCTTTAACTTGCAAGCACCATATATTTCCTTACAATATTCTGGAACCTCAACTGAGACATCACATCATCTCTAACTCTTATTTACTCCCTTAACTAGACCTCTCTATATGTGGAAACCGCATGCTGAAAAATATGCCACCAACGACACCACTATCATTTCTTGATACAGAATTGTGATGCTTCCGGCCCTTTATCTGATATCTGGGTTATTCGTAACCTTCTGTACTTGGGCATCTCGTACCTTCTTTATATGTACCTTACTTACCTTTAAATCTTGCATCGTATCTTCTATCTATTTCATAACCTCCCTTCCACATAAGTGGAATTCACATCCACACCTTAAATATCTACTATAATACTTGCATATCATGTGCATACACAATCCACCAAAAGCTTCATACTGACTTCTTATGAGGTTGGTACCGTTCTAACTAGATTTATCGTAGAGCCATTATAGAATATATCTATTGTACTATCTCTTTTGTACCTCTGATAATTTTGAGTGATTCTACAATGTTCTGAATCATGATTTCTATACTCATCGGGGCCTAATAATCAGACTCCTAATTCACTTTGCTGATGTAACTCTTTAGTTTCCTTCTCTATCTCAGCCTTTACGTAGGCTTACTTTATCTTCTGATCTGCGGCTTAGATTACTAGTTATTTCTTTAGCCCCTCGTCGACGCTATGGAACATCCATGATATAACCTTCTAGCAATTCAAGCTTTTGTCTGTGACGTGGAGTCAATTCTTTTTTTAACTTATACTGGAGTCTCCTATTGTTGTATCAATATCAACATATATGCTACATGGATAACACTCAGAAATTTTAAGTGTTTTCATAATGTAACTAATTCTGGGCGATAGATCGAATAATTCCTTTCGTTCATTCTCAGATTTCGTTAAAAGTAAGCAATTACCTTTCTTGGTCGTTCTGCCACTTGTTGCATGAATACTTGGCTTATCCTGGTGCTCACATATATTGGAATTTTATGCAGCTCATATGATCTCAAATATGACTTTGAATTTTACTTCCTGTTCCTCAGTTACGACAGGCGCCACTTTGTTATGGAGAGCATACAATGCCGTAGCGAGACTATTATGACAAGACCATTATTTATTTAGGTCACTATGATTTGTTTGAAGCCTTCTTCCTTATTTTCTCAGCTAGTCTTTCATTGTAGCATTTATGGAAGACTTTCTAACTCTCTGACTCTTGTAAAGCTGTGAGCTTATCCTATTATATACCTGACGAAAGTTTTGATGTTCTTACTCACTTACAAATATCCTCAGTTATATACCTTCGTGCCCTTGTTCTCGCAGGCTTACTTCTGAACTCAAAATTTTTTTTGTCTCCCCAGTGGCACTCTTTTATTTGCAACACTTTTTACGGTAACTATAACTACCTCAACTCCCATCTGAATATTTCTCAAGGATTACGATGTCGTATCTGTGACTGAATTCCCTATGTTGGGGTTCACTAGGTTTATCTTGCACAATCTACTAATTTATCTGTATCCTCTTTTCTAGCGATAACTAGGATCTTCCTGAATCAACTACTAAATACTCGTTGGTCCATTCTCATATCTATATTCCGCGTAATAGCTTGTGAGTTATGTCATTTACCTTAACATACCTCTCGTACTGGCTCCATATGTATCAAGTGCCCATTTACACTTATTTATCAATAACATCCTGGCCGGGAACCCTTACTGCCTCTCCCCAGCACCGTGCTTTCATAGTATCCTGGAGTCGTAGTATATATGTATGATCTGAATAAATTTAATCTCACTCCTTTCGCCTTTTTACCATATTCTTCCTTTACTATATTGTAGTTACCTAAACCACTTAACTATGACTTAATACCATATCACCCCATCTCCCCCCATTAGAGGAGTATTAATATCTAATGCTATGAAGATTCACCTAAAAATGTTTTACCTCTTCATCTTTGGCGTTTTTCATGTCTTCACTGACTCTTACTTGCCTCACGGTAGTCCTTCTTTACTAGGGATAACTAAATTTCTTACGTGCAAAGGTGACACCTAGTGTAACTGGCACACTTAGTTCTTTAAGCTTAACTTTGCTCACAGTTCTTTCTTTAGGGAAGCATCTTCCTGAATGACCTTTGAAGGTTATTCTTCTGTTGTCCATTCTATTTTTGCCTGAACACAATCTCTGAAATTCTCACGATGCCGACTATTATCGAATCATCTGGTCCCTATCATGTTTGATTTTTTTTGTTTACTAGCCTATGTTGATTTCTATTACTCTGGGGGTCTAACTTAGCTTTCTAGTAATCACATTGGAGTCACCAACTCATTTCTCGAAATAAGGATATGACTTTATGGCGTATACTCTTTTATAGTCTCAAATCCTGTCATCTCTTGTCTTTTCCTTCACTTGACCATAGACTCTATCATCCTACCATTGTTTGATTTACCGTTATTACCCATTTATCATACCTTACTCATAATGCTTCATTTACTTTCTTCTTATTCTCCTGCTAGTACTTCTATCTATCACATTATTCTGAACACTTCAAAAAAACATTGTTTCACCTTAGGCTCCCATGGCTCAATCCACCATTTTTGGGTTACTCTAACCTAAGATGGATCTTGATATCCCATCTTTCTCTTAAACTATATATGTTAGCTATCATATGGCATAATTGAGATGGGTGTGGTCAATTTATATGTCTTTGTTACTGTTGAAAGTAACTCAAAATGTTTATACTTTTCTACCTGAATTGTAAATACTGATAATCTTCACTAACTGGGATGTCGTATCCTTCTTCACCTTGCTTCTTTTACTTGTTGAAACTCGTATCTACCTTCTGATTCTCTTATTTCGTTTTACCATTTGGATGGATAGATATTCATTCCTTAGGGCTCCTTATCAAGAATCTTACACGTCTTAGTACACATATGATTTACTGAAGACCTCACATTTACTCAATATAAGCATGATGTAAAATCGAGTTCCTCTTATCAACTCTTCCACAGCCACATTTGATCTCTTACCAACTGTCTTTCTGGATGTAGGTATCATTCTATTACAAACATAATAGAATTTAGAGGTTTGAATTCTTAAAATTAAGCTCCACCATATGATCTATAGAGTAAGAAGAAAGAGTGACAGACCTAAATTCCCTGTAGCCTCCTGCTTATAAGTGTGGTTCACAACACACCCATAAACAAGACTCTACTAGACACGACTTATAGACTCCCTAGGATAGAATTGCTCCGATACCACTTATGTCACGACCCTAATCGGAGGGCCGCGATAGGTACCCGGTACTTTACTCAACCGAGTACCAAAGTAACATATCTTTCTTATCATATCATCATGGGTAAATGGGCTGAAAGGGCCGTCATGACATAACCAGAATAAAACATAAGGGAATACTTGACATAGGACGACCCGACATGTAATACAAACTCATACATGTGACATACGGTCGTATAAGACCAAAATGAACACTCGTACACTGAACATAGGCCGACAAGGCCATACAATATTTCATATACATGACGTCTGTCTACAAGACTCTAAGAGTACATACATATCACAAAGGTCGGGACAAAGCCCTGCCATACCAATCAATACATGTCCAAATCATACTGACCAAATAGGCAACTCCGGAGAAAGTGGAGTGTACTAACACCTTCCGCTGAGCTGATAGCCTACTAGGAGGAATGCCAGTCTATCTATCGGGACCTGCGGGCATGAAACACAGCATCCCCAGGAAAAAGTGACGTCAATACGAATAAAGTACCGAGTATATAAGGCAGAAAAGCATAAACAAGAACAGTAATGTAAAGAGAGATAGAGGAGATACAACCTGTAACATCTGAGTGCCTCTGGGGGCTACTAATATGAAATGCATCATACATATATATACATAAAATTTTAAAAATATTTGCCTCTGTAGGCGTCATCATCATCATATCGTACCTAGCCGCAAAGAGGACTCGGTAAAAACGTACCCGGCCATCATAAGGCTCGGTGGAATCATACCCTGCCACGTGGAGCTTGGTAAACCCAACTAATCAGTGGTTGCACAATAGGTGTCCTACCTGGCCAAATATAGCGCAGCTCGTAGAGTAAAATAGATACTATATATAATGCATGCTAGACTCATGAAATCACGTTCTAAACCTTTCGGAGTGACTTAAGTCGTTGCACCTTCGATTAACATTATGGACATCCATACCCTCAATATAAACCTCAGAAGGATTCGAGGATCATAATCACTTTCTTAGAATAATTTTATAAGGAAATAATAATATGGATAACCTTAGTTGCTAGGAGTAGATCCGTTATGAAATACCGTATTCATTTTACTTTAGATCATACCAAAAGAAAGAAGGATCTGCCTTAACATACCTTATCAAAATCTTTCCAATCACCAAGTTGAACTCGCCTCTTCGCACCTTAATCTACAGCAATGATAATAATAGTATCATCAAGTTATGAAAGGTACAACTATCGTAGAACGGACGACAAGCTTATTTTGTATAAAAACGGGCAGCATCTCCCCTATAGTCCTTACTTCCTAGAAATTCAAGATAACTCCAACTACACAATAAAACAACAATAAAAACATATATACATTATTTTCCAGCCTTATACTACACTATCAAATACTACAAAATAGCCCAACGCACTCCAATCATTTCGTACACAACGACCACCGTACTAGTGTCAAACGACCCGGAAATGTTACGACGAACGACCAGCCCACCACCCTAAATATATATGGTATTTCTCCACACCCTTACTCCTCCAAAACTCTACAAAACAACATTAAAACACGCAGCACAGCAGCAACACAAAATAGTCCGCTACAAGTGAGTAACTCGAACTCACGGCTTCCGTTCACCGTCCCATGAGTTCTTACAAGTATAGAACGACTTACCATAAATTTACAGCAGAAACAATGGATTAAATAGAGAACTAAACTTACCTTATTTGTTGGATAACAAAGCCCTTATCTTGGTTCTTCAAACTCTAGGTTTTACTCCCAATTAGAACTTGAAAGGGAGAGAAAATCAATTAGGGTTTGTGGGTATTTTTTGGGAGGAAGTTTGCAGAGGTTTAGATCTAGTTATTTGTGTTATATAGTGAGGTTTATATTTCAGGAGATAATACCGTAATTGGGCTCTTTTTCTGACCCGCAATTGCCTCTTTTTGGGCTCTCATTTAACCAAGTAGGTGACACACCTACTTGTCACCTAGAAGCCTGTGCAGTCTTGCTAAACTGCATATATCACTATACTCCGATGTCGTATTGATAAACGGTTTAATGAGTTGGAAAATAGACTCATAGAAATTCAATTTGATGGGTGGAACACCCCATAAATATAAGTATATTGGGAGAAAAGCGCAGTTACATTCGAACTAAGTTTCAACACATTTATGAATGTAACTTGTGATGACCTTTTTCAACATTTGTTTCACAACTCGCTTGACTTCAAATCATAATACACGTCTATCGTACGACTAAAATAACTCATAAAATAATCTCCTTATAATTTTAAACACCCTATTCTCGCCCAAAATTACATGTTACAACATTCCAAACTTGTCAACTTTCGACGAAACTTATTTTCTTCAATTCATTTAGCTTCTAAGCCTTCAAACCCTTTGGTACTTGGTATTCATGATCTTAAATATTTATAACCTCCATTGTAACTGGATTAACGTACTTTATGTACTTTCAAAGTTGATCTCATTTAAGAGCTTACATCAATTGACTTACGAATACTCTCATGTACGAAAACATGGGGTGTTAAGGTTTTGCTCATTTGTTTTGTTTTTCATTCACAACCGAGATTGAACCGAGGGTCCAACTGAGGACGAGGTCATTTATTAGTCTAAATTCAGGCTTGATCATAATATTGCAAATGGTTTTAACATTTATTTCACTTCTAACTCATTTATTTAATATTCTTAATTGTTCGTGTTAGATTAAATCACATATACTTAAAATCACATACAAATTTAATTGTTACCCAATTTTATGCTTGTTCTTTGAAGTTTTAATTTTAGATTAGCTCGAAAATGTCTAACTCTCAGTCTGCTCGCTTGAATGTTGACGCTGAATCTGGCCATCATGATGAAAATGATAATTTAGTTCCCAGCAACGAGGTACCTCCTACTGTTCCCAGTGGTATCCTAGTTGCAGATACGGTTGATGCTAACTCGAAGGTGACCATCAACGTCAATTTTCCAATTGATCCCAAAAACCTTGTTTGTGGGGAACCCCGACCAACAGCTTGAGAAGCGCCCAAAGACGAAGGTGATGGGGTAATCCTACAACTAATCTTCGAAATATTGCAGGCTCAATAAGCGGAAATAGCATAGCTGCGGAATCAAAGCCATGCCTTGAATAGGGTCGAGCCCGAACAATCCAGGGAAAGCACACGAAAAGATGAGCAAATTATCGGGAGACCAGGTGAAGCTGAGCCCGGGGTGAATCCCGATATGATGAAGATGCTCAAAGAATTGACAAAACGAGTAGAGTCGGGTGAGAAAAAGATTGAGGTGAATGACAAGAAGGTGGTAACATACAACTTTAGGGTCGATCAGATCTTAGGGATGCCCCGATATTGAAAGGACCGGACTCCAAAAAAATTATCCAGAGGCCTTTCCTCCGAGTGCGGCACCAAAGCCTATCCCAAAGAGGTTTTATATGCCGACATTCCCAAATACAATGGGACCACTTATCCAAATGAACATGTAACCTTCTACACATGCGTGATCAAGGGGAACGATTGATAACTAGGGATTTTGATGTGTTTTATGCTCCTTCTTGTTTATGCTTTGATTATAAATTCTTACAAAATAGTCCTAAAAGGCTCATAAGTGGTGCTTGATTGCAGGTTTGATCGACAAAGTGACGCAATATCAAAGAACAACTTAAAAGGAGTGAAATCTGCTCAAGTACCAAAGACAAGGCAAACTCAGAACAAACAAGCCTAATGCGGCCGCACTACACTTTGTGCGATCCGCACTAGGGGAATTCAGAGAACTGGAAAACCAAGCTTCAAGGCAGTGCGCCCTCAGTCAATCTTGCGTGATCCGTACTGAAGGCTCCACGGCCGCACTACCATTATGTGCGGTCCGTGGAAAAGAGGATTGGAGAGATGCTATTTTCCAAGGTCCAAGCCATCGCGATTTGCAGTCATGTTTGTGAGGACCGCATTGGAAGCCTCCGTGACCGTGGTCCATTCTGCGTGCTCCACGGAGCCTGAGTTCAGAGAGCCAAGACTTCAAGTCCAAGAGCCTAGTGCGGCCGCAGTCCATTTTGTGCGGCTCGCACTGATCCCGCAGGGGCATTTTTGTCCAATTTTTCCATCCTTGTATAAATAGAACCTTTTTCCATTTTTAAGGTATAAGTTAATTTAGAACAGTAGCTGCGCTCGTGAGAAGCTATTTCATAGCCATTTTGGGCACTTTAACGTAGATTTACAATTGAATCATTATATTTACTTTAGAAATTTAATA
Organism: Nicotiana glauca; assembly: GCA_026770625.1. Classification (NCBI taxonomy): domain Eukaryota; kingdom Viridiplantae; phylum Streptophyta; class Magnoliopsida; order Solanales; family Solanaceae; genus Nicotiana; species Nicotiana glauca. The sequence continues at coordinate 106,408 of MU790006.1, forward strand.
TTATGTCTTTTTCTTCAAGCATGAGTAGCTAAACCCATTAGTTAGGGTTGTGTCTCGACCCTAGTGTGGTACTTGATGAGTGTTGTGATTTAAGGTTAGATTGATTATGAGTGTTTGTTATTTGGGTCACTTTTATGGTTTAATTTATAAATTAGTGGTTGCAAATACTAGTTTGTGCTAAGTTGACTTGGCCCTTCTTAAGAAAGAGAGCCTAAGTCTCCGAAATTGACTCAACAAGGAATTGGGATGGACTCAAGAGATTTGATAGTCCCAATTAAAGGGTTAAACCATGAGAGAGTAATTACACAACTTTAACCCTAGTTGCTCGAGAAAATATGCATACCCAATTGGTCTCGAGAGAGTCAATTGGGAAAAACCACTCTTTCTACTGAGAGTTGTAGAGTGGGTACTATTTAGTAACAGTTATAACATATTTTCCCAATTATGTCAATCGTGCCTTAGAAGTAATTACCCGTCAATTAGCCACCTAGGTGAAGAGTCACTACCCTAGTGCTCTTTATACTATTAGATACATATTATAGCAATTTAATCTTAGCATAATCTAGTTTCAATCTTAATTTGTAGTTTGAAATAGAAAAAACAAAAAATGAATGGAAGATCAATTAAGAGCATACACACAATCCTAAGCTAAATAGATACTCGACTCTAATCCTAGCTCTCTGTGGAATCAATCCCAACCCACAAATCAGGTAAAAGCTATTGCGACCCTCTCTTGCTACTTTTTAGTGATGCGGAGTTGGCGGCGGTCAATTTTTCGGCACCGTTGCCGGGGAGCTAACAGTTTTGACTATCTATTTAGTTAGTTTTGTGTATTGTTCTTCTTTCCTTCTTTGTTACTTACTTGTTTGTGTCACTACTCAGGTACCATATGATATTGAACAACTCTAATGACCCTCTTGGAAACGTGATAGCGGGGGAGGAAGTAGATGATTTTGAGCAAGATAAGGTACCTCCTGCACCTCAAGGACAACGGCGAGGCTGGAATGCCAATGCTAATCCAAATGATAATATTCTAGACCCTCTTCTGCACCTCCAAGAATGGCTCCCAGAGTGTTACCGAATCAAGGATATGCAAGAGCTATTGTCCCTCCCCGAATTCGGGAGGGGAATTTTCAAATAACCAATGTGATGTTGACCTTGCTCGAGCAACGTGGGTATTTCACAGGCGCCTCTGATCAAAATGCCTACAAGCATCTCAAGGGGTTCGTAGATACATGTTGGGGCAGCAAGCAAATGAATGTGTTCGAAGATGCTCTTAGGTTGAGAATTTTCCCGTTCTCACTTCGGGGAAAGGCATTAGATTGGTTAGAGAGACTCCCCAATAATTCCATCACAACTTAGGATGAGTTGGTGAATAAATTTATTGCTAAGTTCTTCTCACCTAGGCATATGGCAGCACTTCGAGAATATTAGCTTTCAAGCAAGAACCCACGGAACCTTTGCATGAAATTTGGGAGCGGTTTAGAACAATGGTGAAAGAATGCCCAAACAACAATATGATCGAGGCGATTATTCAACAAACCTTCTATTGGGGCATCAACACCACGAATCAATGCATTGTAAACCAATTGGACGGGGGAAACTTTATGAAGCTTCCTTATATTGAGGCATATGAGATATTGGACGAGATGGCCGACACTTCTTTGGCATGGCAAAGTAGAGCAAATATGCCCCAAGGTGACCCCACGGTCATCCATTTGCACAAGGAATTACACAATCATGGTCAAGCTATTGCCGAGCTTCTTACTACTATGAACCAATTGGCCAAGACGCAGTTGCAACAAGTCCAAAATCCCCGCCAAGTCTATGCCATGGAATGTGTTAATATGCTTAAGAGAAGGCAAAGAGGGAAACAATTGCAAGGGAATTCTGAACAATATGATAATGAAGGTGGTGGTTATTCAAATGATTGTTATGATGACAAGAGTGAAGAGGTACAATATGTCAACAACTATCAAAGCAATAGAGGCAATTCTTCAAACAACCAATGGCGACCCCAAGGAAATTGGGGCAATTAACAACAAAGTGAGGGTAATTGGAACAACAATAAAAACAAAGGTGGTAATTGGAACAACAACAACCAAGGCGGTAATTGGGGGAACAACAATCAAGGCAACCAAGGGAATTGGAATGGTAATAACAACAATTGGAACAATAATAGTCAAGGCGGGTGGAACAACAATGGAAACCAAAGCAACCGGGGACAAGGCTTTCAAATACCCTCGATGTACCAGCAACCAAAAAATCGCCTTCATTGCAATCTCAAGGATCTAGTTCTTTGGATAATGATATGGGAAGAATATAAATGATGTTCGAACAAACGATGAAGAAGAACCAAGATTCAGATGCTCAATTGGCTTCCCACAATACCTCTATCTGGAACTTGGAGGTGCGATTAGGCCAAATCTCTCAATTATTGAATACTTGCCCTAAGAGTGCTCTACCAAGTGATACGGTAGTGAACCCGAAGGGTGGAAAAAATCATATGATGGCGGTTACAACAAGAAGTGGGAGAGGCGGTGATGTGCATGCCTCGAAAGACAAGCAAGTTGTGAATGATGATGTTGAGTTGCGGGAAGATGATGTACCTTTGATATTTGAAGATGTGGTTGAGAATGAGGTGAACAATGAGGTAAGGATTTACATTAATGAGGTCGAGGTGGAAACTCAAGATGCCATGAACCCGTCTAGGGGAACACATGATTGACATGCCCGAATCGGTGGTACCCAAAGCCAAGGCACCTTTTCCTAGGCCACCTCTGCCTTATCCTCAATGGTTAGAAAATCAAAAGAGTGACAATCAATTCAAAAATTTCATTGATATGATGAAAATCCTTACAATCAATGTGCCTTTGGTTGAGGCACTTGAACAAATGCCGGGCTATGCAAAGTTCATAAAAGATTTGGTCACAAAGAAGCGGTCGATGGAAAACAATAAAAATGACTCATCAAGTCAGTGCTATCGTACATTCTATGGCCCCAAAACTTGAAGACCCCAGAGCTTTTACTATCCCTTGCACTATTGGAAGTGCGGATTTTTCCAAGGCCCTTTATGATTTTGGGGCTAGCATAAATTTGATGCCGTATTCGATCTTCAAGACTTTGGGAATTGGGCAACCTAGGTCAATCTCAATGAAACTTCAAATGGCGGATCGATCAATGAAGCGACCTTTGGGCATAATTGATGATGTGCTTGTCCGGGTGGACAAGTTTATATTGCCGGCTAACTTTGTCATTTTAGATTGTGAAGTTGACTTTGAAGTCCCAATTATTCTAGGAAGACCTTTCCTTGGAATGGGGAAGGCATTGATTGATGTTGAAGCGGGTGAGCTCACTTTCCGAGTGGGTGATGAGAAGGTCGTCTTCCATGTGTTGCAAATCCATGAAAGCAACCTAATAGCACCAAGGTGTGTTCATTTGTGGACATTGTCACAGCTATGATAGTGGATGAAACAAGTTCTATGATTAACGTGGAGGATCCCCTTGAGGCCGTGCTTCTAAATCTTGATGTCAATGAGGATACTAGCAGGGTGGAGTGTGTAAATGCCTTGAATAGAATGCGGTCTTATTCTTATGAGCCGAGAAGGTTATCCTTGGACATTGAAAATAGAAAGACGCCTCCAACAAAGCCATCTATTGAGGAGCCACCGGTGTTAGAGTTGAAGTCACTTCCTCCACAACTCAGGTAGGAGTTCTTGGGTTCAAATTCTACTTTACCAGTTATTCTTTCTTCTTGCCTCACTAACTTGCAGGTAGACGCCACTTTGGCAGTTCTCAAAAGGAGGAAGAAAGCAATTGGGTGGACATTGGCCGACATTTGGGGAATAAGCCCCGCGTTCTGCATGCACAAAATCATTCTGGAGGATGATGCAAAACCCTCCTTGGAGCATCAAAGAAGATTGAATGAGGCAATGCAAGAGGTGGTGAAGAAAGAAGTGATAAAATAGTTGGATGCCGGGGTTGTGTACCCTATCTCTGATAGCTCATGGATTCCTCTGGTGTAATGTGTGCCGAAGAAGGGTGGGATGACTGTTGTGACAAATGCAACAATAAACTTATTCCCACCCGAACTGTTACTGGTTGGAGTGTATGCATGGACTATCAGAAATTGAATAAGGTGACCCGAAAAGATCATTTCCCTTTGCCATACCTTGACCAAATGCTTGATCGCCTTGTGGGGCGTGCTTTTTGTTGCTTTTTGGATGGCTACTCGGGGTATAATCAAATATTAATCGCTCTGGAGGACCAAGAAAAAACCACATTCATCTGCCCATATAGTACATTTGCTTTCTCTCGGAAGTCGTTCGGGTTGTGAAATGCTCCGACGACCTTCCAACGATGCATGATGGCTATTTTCACCGTCATGGTGGAAGTCATTTTGGAGGTCTTTATGGATTATTTTAGCATGGTTGGTGATTTATTTGAAGAATGTTTGGGAAATTTGGATAGAGTCTTGGCCCGATGTAAAGAAACGAATTTCGTTCTTAATTGGGAAAAATGCCACTTCATGGTTGAAAAGGGCATAGTTTGGGTGACAAAATTTCTAAGCATGGGATTGAAGTAGACAAAGCCAAGATTGAGGTGATTTCACGGCTCCCTCCCCCCAAATCTATCTAAGTGGTGAGGAGTTTTCTTGGACATGCGGGGTTCTACCGGCGGTTTATCAAGAATTTTTTGAAGGTTGTGAATCCCCTTTCCAAGTTGCTAGAGAAATATGCTAAGTTTGTGTTTGATGAAAAATGCATGGAGTCCTTGGAAATTCTCAAGCATAAGTTGACCACTACCCCGATCATTACCGCATCATATAGGAGCTTACCCTTCGGGCTCATGTGCGACGCAAGTGACATTGCGGTTGGGGCTGTTTTGGGGCAAAAGGTTAACAAAATATTTCACCCGGTATACTATGCAAGCAAGACCAAGAACGAGGCTCAAAGGAACTACACGATTACCGAGAAAGAATTATTGGCCATAGTTTTTGCAATGGAAAAGTTCCGATCGTATCTTATGGGGGCTAAGGTCATTGTGCATACCGATCATGCTGCCCTTAGGTGCTTGATGATAAAGAATGACTCCAAGGCAAGATTGATGAGATGGGTGTTACTACTTTAAGAGTTTGATTTGGAAATAGTGGACCGGAAAGGTAGTGAGAACCAAGTTACGGATCATTTGTCCTGCTTGGAGGAGGAAGGAAGGCTGTGTGATGGCCTAGAAATCAATGACACATTCCCCGATGAGAAACTACTTTTTGTGTCGATGTGTGAGGTGTCATGGTTTACGGACATTGCTAATTTCATTGTGACTGGCATCATCCTGCGTGAGCTCTCTTCTAACCAAAAGAAGAATCTCAAACGGGATAGTTTGGACTTCTATTAGGATGAGTCATACTTGTTTAAAATTTGCATGGATGGTGTGATTCGAAGGTGTATCCTGGAGGGAGAGCAATTTAGCATCCTAGAGGCTGTCATTCCTCAACCTATATCGGCGATCATGAAGGGGTGAGAACGGCTTTGAAAGTTTTAAGTTGTGGTTTTTATTGGCTAACCTTGTTCAAAGATGCAAGTGATCTAGTAAAAATATGTGACCAATGTCAACGAGCGGGAGGGATTTCCAAAAAAGGTGAGATGCCTCTAAACACAATTCTTAAAGGTGATATTTTTGATGTATGGGGTATCGATTTTAGGCCCTTTTGTTAGCTCATGTGGTAACACTTACATTCTTGTAGTGGTTGATTATGTGTTAAAATGGGTTGAAGCCATGGCCTTGCCCAACAATGAAGCTAGGAGTGTGGTGGCATTTCTAAAGAAGAGCATTTTCACAAGGTTTGGTACACCTTGGGAAATCATTAGTGTTGGAGGATCGCATTTTTGTAATAGAGCTTTTGATGCCTTGCTTTCCAAGTTTGGTGTCAACCACAAAGTCTCTACACCTTATCATCCTCAAGCAAATGGCCAGGTTGAAGTACCTAATAGGGAGATCAAGAGCATATTGTCCAAAACTGTCAATGGCAATAGGATCGATTGGTCTAAAAAGTTAGATGATGCTCTATGGGCTTACTAGACCTCTTATAAGACCTTAATTTGTGTATTACAATACCGGTTGTTATTTGGGAAAGCATTTCATCTACCAGTGGAGTTGGAGCATAAGGCCATGTGGGCCTTAAGGGAGCTTAATCTTGAATGGGATATTATGGCTAATCTTCGTGTTGAACAATGCAGTGAACTTGATGAATTTTGGTTCCATGCATGCTCTAGTTCGTCCTTGTATAAGGACAAGATGAAGTACCTTCATGACAAATATGCTCATGAAAAGGAGTTCAAAGTTAGTGATTTGGTCCTCTTGTTCAACTCTCATCTAAGGCTGTTTCCAGGAAAGCTAAAATCAAAGTGGAGTGGGCCATTTGAAGTCGTGTGTGTGACCCCGTTTGGTGCTCTAGATTTGAAGAACAAAAGTGGTAAAGTCTTTACAGTGAATGGGCACCGTGTCAATCATTATCTTGGGAAGTTTGATGATAGCATGTGGTGGCTGTTGTTTATTTCAAATGATGTGATGGTAACCCGCGTCGTGCCACGACATTAAATAAGGCGCTTCTTGGGAGGCAACCCATGTGTTTTTTTTGTTTTCTTTGATTTTCTTGATAGTATAGGATTGATTTGGGCTAACTAGTTGTGAGATGTTGTAGGGATTGAGTTGATGCAGTACAAGATATAATTGCAAAATTGTTCAGTCTCTGAAGTTTCCAGTGCGGCCGCATTACACTTTGTGCATTTCGCACTGGCAAAAGGGTAACAAAATTGCTTTTTGAAGTTTTCCATCGCGGCCGCGGTTCATTTGGTACAGTCTGCGGTGGACCACCGTGGTCATGGTCCACTTTGTGTGGATCACAGTGGTTTACTGAGTTGGAACTGATAATAATACACTAGTGCGAACCACAGTCCATTTTGTGTGGCCGCACTGGTAGGTGAGAATGGCCCCCAGGGGCTTTTCTATAAATAGATCCCAGGGACCCCCTTTTACCCTTTTTGCAAAATTAACTCTCAGAAACCCTAAACTACTATTCATCTCCTCTCATATCCATATTTCTTGCTTAACATTGCTTAATTACACTTCATCACATATTCTGGTAACATTTTGCCCAAATCTTAAGTATTTAATTTTATAATTTCATTTTATTTTCATTTCTATTAGCTTGTAGCTTCTTCATCTTCCCGTATTTCTCTGATTGATAGATTAGGTTGGTTTAATTTTTAATTTTTGTGTGCTTGGTGAATAGAATGAACTGGGTAATTGAGTAGGGACCCTAACTAGGTGAAAATTTGAACTAGTTAGCTAAAAATCAAACCCTAACTTAGTGCCAAGTCTGGGCACCCATCGCGGACCACGGTCATGTTTGTGCGGTAGGCGGTGGCTTCAGTGCGGCAACATTACCACTTTATGTAGACCGCAGTGTTGAACTTCTAAAAGATGACCTTTGTCCACTGCTGCCGCACTATATTTTGTGCGGTCTGCACTGGTCCAGCGCGGCCGCGGTACTAATTTGTGCGGGCCGCAGTGGTGAGATTCAGAGAGCTTATTTTTGGGACCTTATACTTGTGCGGATCGCGGTCATTCTTGTACGGTCCTCGATGGCCTCAATACAGCTACACTACCATTTTGTATGGTCCGCATAGGCCATCTTCTGCAACTATGTCTGCAACTATCTACTTTTGTTCTGCAATTAATTCTGCACATATGTTTTACTGCTTCTATTGATACTAACAAAGTTAGATGCTTATGCTTGCAGACAATGGTTAAACAACAAGGTAAATGCTCAAAACAACCTGGCCGAGGTAATTCCTCCCGGGGAGGGAAACAAAGATTGGTCAAGCTCACTCCCCAGGCTAGACAAAACATAAACAACAACAACCCAAGACATCTCCTCAGACTCTGTGCTAACTCATATCGTAATGACTTTCAGATTGACAGACGATACTCCTCCACCATCACCTACTGCCCAATCACCAGAGCATGTTCCTACTGAGTTATTTAAGGGCTCAGCAGCCAGTAATAGCGAGTACTCCACCTCCCCCACAGCTTCATTATTCGGGGAGGGTGCAGACGGAGGTGAGGAGGAGGTTCAAGGAGATGAGGAGGTACCTGAGGGTAGTGAGCCTTAGGTGGGAGGCATTTCCTGAACTAGAAGGCTCAAAGTTTGGGAGGATAGGTTTGTGAGACAGGTGGTATATCATATGTTTAGGGAGTGGTGGCCAGTGAGATATTTGATATCGGAGCGGAGTTTCATTGAACAAGATCTGTTACCCCACAACCCTGACATGCAGAGGAAATTTAGGACTAGAGTGGGGTGGGAAATATTTATGGAGAAGTTTATAGATGCCAACGATCACATGGTCAAGGAATTTTATTGCCATGTAGCCTACATAAAAAAGGGCTCCAAGTGACCAAGGTTCATAACAAGATGTGTTATTTGAAGGGCAATACCTGAACGAATACTTGGGGTCCAATGAGGAGGATGAGACTCTATATCAGGAAAAGTTAGAGATGGGCGAGGAGGTCCATCCATGGTTAGCTTAGTACCTGGCGATCCCAGGTATCATTCTTGATTGGTTGATAGCTGGGGTAAAAATATTGAGGAGGACCCTGAATTTTGAGGCTAGGGGTTGGGAGACCTTTGTTTGTAGCCAGTTAGACCCTACTACACATGACCAGATCCTTCCTCTCCACCGGGCTGTGTTAGTTGCTTCGATTATGGAGGGATACCCCATAAATGTGGGGAATGTGATGTCCTGCATTATCTCATTAGTAGGAGCAGAGCATGACCGGAACTACCCTTTCCCCAGTACCCTCTCTATGTATTTTGGGGATTTGAAGGTGGAAAAGAATCCTTACGATGTCAAGAGCAAGGCAATAGCCGCATTCTCCTGGTACAACTTGATGGGGAATGACAACCCTAAGGACAAGAACTACAAAGCCCCTACTTCTGCCCCAACTGGCCAGTCTGAAGAGCCAATTGTCGTAGAGACCCCAACTGATCCTGCGTCCATTGCTGTTGACCTGTATCCCAGCCCTTCTTCATCTTCAGCCGTTCCTTCTGGCCCTTCCACATTAGCAGGCCCGGAGATCCCATCATCCCGGGCCCATCCTATCACTGCCCACCGACTAAGCCAGACACTATAGAGTCTAAACAACTGGATGTATACTACTTCGTCCATGTTGTCTACCTTAACCTCCACTATTGCAGCTCAGTCGGCACCTCAGCCGGCACAGGTCCCACAGTCCAATGAGGATGCACTAGAAAACTAGGAGAAGATTCTCAGTACTCAGAGTGCCTTGGCTAAGGCAGTGGATTCACATAGCAAGACTCTCAAGGAGCTTGCTCGGGAGCACAAGAATCTTAGAAAGACACGGGCCTCCAAGGAGTTCGTGAAGGAGCTATGGGTAGATGTAGATAGACTAAAGGCAGGCCAGCTGCCTTTAGACTTGTTGTTTGAGGACCCAACTCCAGCAGCAGTGCCTGCAGCAGATACACAGCTAGAGCAGGCACAGAGGCCTCCAAAGAAGAGGAGGAAGATCCCTAGAGCAGATGATTACATCATCCAGTTGGCGGACCCACTAAAGGCTTCCTCTAGTCAGCCACAGGATGTACCAGAGCCAGTACATGTCTAGTCCCAGGTCCCACCAGCTGAGCAGCAGGTTACCAGAAACTAGTCTGAGATTCCCAAGCACAGAGAGGAACTAGGGACTTCTTATGATCTTATGCAGACAGACGAGGCTTAGGAGTTTTCATATCCATTCTTTATTATTTTTTGTGCTTATTTGGTTTAGTTGGCATTGGGGATAATGCCAGCTTTTATTTGAGGGGATGCGCCCTATATTTTTGTTGGATGATTGTATATATACTAATTTATTTTATACTTTCTTGCTTTTTATTTGGTCTGTATATATTTTTACATTTAGTTACTTTTATTCCACTTTTTATCAACTTTTTATCTTTCCTTTGGTCTGTATATAAAGTTACATCATTATATATATATTCAAATCCCCTATTGTACATATTCATTCTATTTTCTATTTTCGCAAAAACTTTTTGTTTTTAGCTTCTTACATAGGTTCTAGCCTTTTGTTTTGTTTTAAATGTTTTAATAAGCCTTTGGTTTTCTTAATGCCACGATTTTTTCCAAAGGTGGAGTATTGTGTAAATCGGGTGGCTCTTCCTAAGGATAGATGGCGTGACAACCTTTTTAAGGGTTTGAGTCCGTTTTTATTTTTGTTTTTGGTAGTTTGTAGTTAAGGGTATCTAAAGTAAAGCTTCACTTGGTCCTAGCATATTTGCCTTTGATCCCATGGTCAAAGACAAATTGTTGTGTTTAGGATGGTGAAAGTCGTGGCCTTGAGACTCTTGTGTTGACCGACAATCATCAAATGGTTTTCCAGACCATTGTGTGCTCAAATCATATCTAAGGTCATTGTGGGCCCCCTACTTGATGTCTTTAGCAATCCCTTAGCTTGTGTGGTGAGAAATCAAATTCCGCATCCAAGTCCCGAGTCATTGGTCTATAACTTACCCTGAATGTTTGTTGAGGCAAAATCTTAAGTGAAATTTGATTTGAGAAGTGATTATAGGCTCTCCTTGACCCAAATTATAGTTGAACAAATTCCATAGCCTACCAATGATATGATCCCTAGTTAACCCTTTTGAGCCTTAGACCTTTTTCTTTCAAGAACCATATTACAACCCGTTCTAAAAGATACCCTCTCTTGGCACCAGATCTTTCCTTGAGCACATGGAAAAAGTATAAGTTTGGGGGGAGAGACAAGGATGACAACAAACTGGTATAAGGCACAAAAATGAAGAAAAGGAAAGGCAATGAAAAAGAGTGAAAAGCAAAAAAGAGAAAAAGAATGCTCAATGTGATAAAGAATAAAAAGGCATTCAAGAAAAGTAAAAGAAAGAAAGGTGTGGAAAGTTGATAAAGGAGAAAAGAATTGAAATGCATAAGAAAGAGTGACAATGTGTCTCTCTAACCCCTTAGAAATAGGTGAAATGCCTTAAAGAGTCAAGTGAATTGTGCCAAATGAATCAAAAAAAGTGCTTAAGGGAAGATGGAACCCACTTGAACAAAAACATGACCTACCCTAGACCAAAAGCCTTCACAATGACTCCACAAAAGCCCTATATGATCTTGAGTTGGATGAAGCTTTCATTAGTGTATACTTACATAAGGGGCAATCATATGGTACTTAGAGCCGGACTTGCGACCTTTTCTTGAGAGAGATGAGTAAATTCCCATTAACCTCGATTTGTGTGTCAATACTCTAAAAAGGTGAGGTTTGCTTAGGGAGAGTTGAAGATGTGTGAGTTTGGGTTCCACAATGACTAAAGTAATTGAAAGAGTTCGTTGATGTGTTGAGTCAACTCTTGATGCTCTTGTATCACACTTGATCCATGGTTTTTCAAAAGTTAAATATTGTTAATGATGAATTCGTATTGAGGGAATTGTTAGTCCCAATTTATACTTGTTGAGGTTACTTTAGGATAGCTGAAATACTTGGATTTCCCTTAAGGGGTGGGTCTTATTTTGTTTGCTTGAGGACAAGCAAAAGCTTAAGTTTGGGGGAGTTGATACCTAGGGATTTTGACGTGTTGTATGCTCTTTCTTGCTTACACTTTGATTATAAATTCTTACAAAATAGTCCTAAAAGGCTCATAAGTTGTGCTTGATTGCAGGTTTGATCGACAAAGTGACAAAATGTCAAAGATCAGCTCAACAGGAGTGAAATCTGCTCAAGTACCAAAAACAAGGCAAACTCAGGACAGACGGGCCTAGTGCGTCCGCACTACACTTTGGGCGGTCCGCACTAGGGGGATTCAGAGAACTGGCAAAACAAGCTTCAAGGCAGTGCAGCCGCAGTCGATCTTGCATAGTCCGCACTGAAGGCTCTGCGGCCGCACTACCATTATGTGCTATCCGCGAAAGAGAGGATCGGAGAGATGCTATTTGCCAAGGTTCAAGCCATCGCAGTTCGTAGTTATGTTTGTGCGGACCGCATTGGAAGCCTCTGCGGTGTGGTCCATTCTGCGCGGTCCGCGGAGCCTCAATTCAGAGAGCTAAGACTTCAAGTCCAAGAGCCTAGTGCGGCCGCAGTCCATTTTGTGCGGCCTGCACTGACCCTGCACGGGCATTTTTGTCCAGTTTTTCCAGCCTAGTATAAATAGAACCATTTTCCATTTTTAGCGTATCAGTTAATTTAGAACAGCAGTTGCGCTCGTGAGAAGCTATTTTGTAGCCATTTTGGGCGCTTTAACGTAGATTTAGCAATTGAATCATTATATTTACCTTAGTAATTTAATATTATGTCTTTCTCTTCATCTATTTCTCTGACTTTATCTTCAAGCATGAGTAGCTATACCCATTAGCTAGGATTGTGGCTCAACCCTAGTGTGGATAATTGATGGTTGTTGTGATTTAAGGTTAGATTGATTATGGGTGTTTGTTATTTGGGTCAATTTTATGATTTAATTTATGAATTAGTGGTTGCAAACACTAGTTTGTGCTAAGTTGACTTGTCTCTTCTTGAGAAAGAGAGCCTAAGTCTCCAAAATTGACTCAACAAGGAATTGGGATGTACTCAAGAGATTTGATAGTCTCAGTTAAAGCGTTAAACCTCGAGAGAGTAATTACCCGACTTGAACCCTAGTTGCTCGAGCAAATGCGCATACCCAATTGGTCTCGAGAGAGTCAAATGGCAAAACCACTCTTTCTACTAAGAGGTGTAGAGTGGGTAGTATTGAGCAACGGTTATAACATATTTCCCCAATCATGTCAATCGTGCCTTAGAAGCAATTACCTGTCAATTAGTCATCTAGGTGAAGAGTCACTACCCTAGTGCCCTTTATACTATTAGATACAAATTGTAGCAATTTAATCTTAGCATAATCTAGTTTCAATCTTAATTTGTAGTTTGATATTAGTAGTTTTATATGGAAAAAAACCAAAAATGAATGGAAGATTGTGAGCACGTGATTTTTACCCTATATGAAATACTCCCATAAATTCAAAACAAAACAACTTCTTTCATTATTCGATATTTTATGGATTTTTGTGGCATTGTTTGCGTCTGTTTGCGCACCTTTATTATGGCTTAATTCATGAAAAATACAAAAAAATACTTGGCATTTGCATGTAGGGTTAATTTCGCATTTTAGAATTAATTAGTGATTAATATCACAAAATAAAGGAAATCACAAAAAATGGTTCTTTGCATTTCTACTTTTAATTTTTAGAATTTGTCTTAAGTTTGCTTTTAAATTAGAATTTAATTAGTTTTGGAATTTTAATTAGCATAATTTTAAAGTCAATTTGGGTCCTTTAGTTTTAATTTTACATTTAATAAAATCAGAAAATTCGTAAATAAATAAATAAATAAATAAATAAAATACAAAAAGAAAAGAAGAAAATAAATAAAAGAAGTGGGCTATCTTAGTAAGAGACCCGAATTTGGCCATTTATCCTCAATTCCGCCCAGTCCAATTTCACCCACACCCAGCACCGGCGCAAATCCGTTTCCCCAACCCGGTCCGCCTCATGAGGAGTCAAAACGGCGCCGTTTGAAACCTAAATGATCTGAGCCGTCTAGATTATTTGATCGAACGACCAAGAATTAATCTCCTATTGTATATAATTGTCCTAACCGACCCCCTACCCCCCATCATCTTCCTCAGCCCCCCTCTCTCTCAAAAAACCTAGCCTAAGCCGCCCCCATATCCTCCGGTGAAACCCGTCTGCGGCAATGACAGTAGTTGTGCCAATGACTACCAAAAATACACCATTAACTCACCTCGTCCCCTCTTTCCAACCATGCCCTCAGCTCCCCTCGAATCAACGCCAAGCTCGTCGAATCATAGTGCAAAATTTTTCGGCCACCACAGAACCCTTTCCGTTCACCACCAAAATTACACCATAAGACCGCCTCCTTGTCCTCTATCGAACCCCCAAGGCCCCACCCCGCGAATATGGCTGGAACTGCTCGAATATCGATTTGAAGTTTTCCTGCCAAAATTCTACTTTGCCCAAAATTCACCAAGTTGATACCACATGGTCCCCGGGCTTCCCTTGTGATGAATTCGATGTCAATGACGTTCAAATCTCACTGGATAAGGTTTAATTTCGAATTTGAAACTGGCCGGTGAGTGTCTTTAGGTTCTTAGCATTTCTTTTTCTGATTAGGCAGCTATTAATTTCATTTGTTTCCTATTTTGTGGTCATTTGGTTTATCCCGGTTTGCAATGATCAATTATCTGAATTAGTCCATCTTAGCCTATTTCCATTTAACTCTAGGTTTTAGTTTAATTATTGTCTCTAATTATTAGTTCTTAATTCAGTTTGTATTCCTTTAATTTTCTAATTTAGCGTGAGTACAGATGATAATTCCTGTTTGATTTTGTGGGTAATTTTGTTTCAAGATTCTCTTTAGTTTAGTATAATTGTGATAGATTAGTTAATATTTTTAGTTAGCATAATTGTTCAGTTAGTTTAAATTCAGTTAGTTGCAATTAGTTTAGGTGTTTGGATATAGCTGATCAGTTCTTAGTTTGGTAGCCAATTGATTATTATTCAGTTAAAGAATAGTTCGTAAGTAATTTTAGGATATTTAAGGGCAATCTAGGTATTCCTAATAAGATAGAATGTTGTGGCTGAAACTAGAATACTCTAGAATAGGACCTTAGTCACAATTTTAGAAGTTTAATGGTAGTGACTTGAGACACAAGGCAATAAATAGAGGTTTAAATGGAAATAAAAGGGGGAACGGTTTTGTAAAGTTAAAATGAGATACCTTCTTAGTTGGCCAATAAAAAGGCATGAATAGTGCATTGAGTCATAAGTTTTGGAACCCAAAAACTCCCCCCAAAATACCATCCTGCAAATCTGAACTTCAAAGTTTGAAATTCAAATCAAAGGAGTTCAAAATCCTTTCTTAGATCGGAATTCCTGCCCAAAAATCCAAAAAAAAAAAACAATAGAAAATCTTCAAAAAATAAAAAAAAAACTGTTACATTGCATTTCTTCTAATTGCTGAAGTTTTCTAAGGGTTCTCTGGTTTGATTAAGCTGGTTTTTGGTTAAGTTGTGGTCTGCCGAAACTTTCAAAAGTAGTTTGGTGCATTTCCGAGTCAATTTGGTGTTATTCAAGCTGTTTCGATTGAGATTTGCGTCTGTTTGGTGTGAAAACCTTTCCTGGTTTGAATTTGACTACACTCCTGGGTCACAAGCTGCTGATTATTGTTACTGCTATCACTGACTTCTCCTTCCTCATTTCTGTAACTTACAGGTACTTGTCTAGACTTTGAAGAAATGTGCATGTCCAGTCAAAAGCTGAAATAAAATCTGCTGCCTGCTTTTTGTTACATATTTTGTTGTGATTTGTTATTTTTTCTATTGTAAATGGATTTGAATTGTTAAGACTATCAATATACTGTAATGGACTGTTCTAATGAGACTCCGTAAAGTGTTATTTTAGTTTTGTATTAATGCTACTAGTTAGTATAATTTTAGAATAACTTCAAGTTCTGTTAAAGTATGATAGGCTTTTCATACTGAAACAGGTGTAACATGTGTACGTATTAAGTGTAATAACCCTAGATTGGATACGTTTCATATTGATAGGCGGTAGATACGTTTCATATTGAAACAGGTGTAACAGATTCAGTTGAATGCACTTGATTAAATTGACTCAAGATTCAAATATGTTGTTAGCCATGAAATTTTGTTTTTGTTTTCATTTAATACAATTATTATTTCTATGTGAGTGAAACAAGTAATCAAATGAATAAGATGTGTAGTTTAAGGTGAGTGTCAATCACATTAGTCAACAACTCGCACTTTCATTTTCTGTTCTCTTCGAACACCTGCAGGAAATTGGTCAATACGAATCAAATCTATAGAGATTAATTGAACAACTGTTAGATTAAATAATGGTAAATTATCCTTTTGTTATCACCATCAGTGGATCCGTCTAGGCACCCCTAAAGCACTGCCCAACTTCAACCTCTTCTATCTTATTGATTGGGCCTGAGTTGAGGCCCAGAGCTAATAATAGCTCAACAAATGACGGACGTCTTTGCCACTAGACTAGTCTGAGGTTATTTGGGCCTGAACGAATTTTAAAATATGAGTTAATGGTGCAATAGGGTCTTTGGGCCTTTGAGTTGAGTAGCATACTTGAGCTAAGAGGTGTTACCTTTTGTTCAAATGTGGACTCGAACTCGAGGCTCATTTTCCCTGGTTGCTTTTAATAGCAATTAATAATGCTAATTAGCTATGACTCTTTCTTTTATTACTAGAGACAAATAAATAAGAAATTATAGTTGCCTTAGGGCGGCCTTTAAATAAAAATGAGACGAACCCCATCAAACAAAACACATAAATTGCGGAGCCCTCATTAATTGCTTAATTAAAACTCTTAGAATTCGGGGTGTGCCGTTTAATGAATTTCACGCCCCCCCCCCCCCCCC
>MU790006.1:123324-138779 GCA_026770625.1 Nicotiana glauca
CTTAAAAATTGACTAAAAGCGATAAATAATTCTAAAATTGCACTATAGGTTTTCACATGTATAAAAATTAGATTTTATCCAAATATAGCAGTTGAGCGACCGTGCTAGAACCACGGAACTCGGGAGTGCCTAACCCCTTCTCCCGGGTTAATAGAATTCCTTACTCGGATTTCTGGTTCGCGACTATAATACAGAGTCAAACCCTTTCCTCAACTCTGGATTCAAACCGGTGACTTGGGACACCATAAATCTCCCGAGTGGCGACTCTGAATCTTTTAATAAAATAAATCCCGTTTTGATTGTCCTTTAATTGGAAAAACTCCTTTTATTATTCCCTTCACGGGGTGTAGTAGCGAAAAAGGAGGTATGACAGCTCTGGCGACTCTGCTGGGGACAAGAACCCAGAATTTTGGTTCAGGGTTCAAGAATTCGAGCTCAGTTAAATTGTTATATTTGGCTTTATTTAATCTTGCTAAATGTTCCATGGCTTATGTGCTAAATGTTTTACCGCTTTAATATTCGTTGAATTATATAAATTGTTGTGAATCCCTCCCTCTCTCTGAGCCTTCTACATCATGGAGAAGGGTGCACTTCGTGTAGCTTCTCTTCTGTTTAGAATCTTTTCCAATTTAGAACGAGGTTTGGATAAGTTGCTAAGTCGGTGGAGCTTCTGTATCCTCGGTACGCTGCCTCCCCCTCGGCCCGAGTTGTCTGCTCGGGTAAGCCAGGTCTAGACCAATAAACCTAGGGTTTAAACCTAGAAGAACAATAACCTCACGCCGGATCCCTAGTAGGACGCTTGTTTGCATCATGTGAATTTGACTTAGGGGACTCAACACAGGGGTCGGGTCCGTCTAGGACAGGTGACCTGAATTGAAATGACCATCCTGATGCATCTTATGTGCTACTTGCACATTTATTTGCTTGGTTTTGCATATGGACCGGCTTGTATATAATGAGTGAAAAATTGCAGTGTTAGGACTAAGTGAGGGTAATCATTTGTTTGAAAGAAACCCAATACCCAAATAATACCGAAATGCTATCGGATTTTTGAAAAAATGAAAAAAAATGAAATGAAAGAAAACATAAAATATTTGAAAAAGAAATGGTTGTTCAAAAATAGCTTTGATTTTGGCACATCTGTAAGAACTACGCTGGTTTGATTCTCACCGGATGTGAGATACGTAGGCAACCCTCATCGGGTCCAACCACCCTTTTGCAAAAATAGCCAAAAATACCAAAAATTTTAAAGTTTTATCAAATAAGTCGAGTGATGCCATTCTTGTTTTAAAATAAGCCGAATGTCCCCAAAAGGACATCGGAAGGCCATTTTTGCAAGAATAGCCACCCTGAGTCATTTTAAATGGTTTGCGAGTATAGCCTTAAAATCTTCTTCCCAGGAGTGCTGAAAGGCCGTATCCGCAAAACCAAGTATTTATTTTTCTTAAACAAATATTTTGTCTTTGTTCTTCCTAAACAAATTTTTTTTGCAAAAATAGCCACTTTTACCTTTAGTCATTAAATCCCCTCTAAATAAATGTTCAGGATGACTTCAAACAACGCTGAAACCTTCTCAGTCCTGAGCGAGATACCCCTAAAGCTCCATATGTGGTGGGACGACCTAGAAAATGGAAGTAGAGAAACTGTGGTCAAAATTTTGGGCGGCCTAGTTGGACTCATGAACATAAAGCCGAGGAAGGATATTGTTGAGGCACTGATACCATTCTGGGACCCAACCTGTAATGTCTTCCAATTTTCAGATTTTGAACTTACATCGATATTAGAAGAGATGGCAGGGTATGCAGACCTCAACGGGAACCTCCGAAGTAGATATCCCTTAGCACCAAGACCAGTCACACTCCACAGATTCTTAGACTTGTTGAACATCAGTCGGGACATCCAAGACCCGTATCTAGCAGAGGGGCATTGCACATTGAATTTCCTATATCATCGGTATGGTAACCCAAAAGACTTTGAAGAACCCAATACCGGTCTGACGCATGCTGGGAACAAAGACAAATGGGAGGCCCGGCGGGGGTTAGCTTTGATGGTGGCTTTTCTAGGAGTTGTGGTTTGCCCAAGGAAAGACGGTCACATAGACCTTGTCCTAGTAGGAATTTTGGATGTGGCTACAAAGAAACCTACTAGCACAGTGGTTCCCTTGATCATAGCAGAGATGTATCGAGCTTTAACCAAGTGTTGAAAGGGTGAGAAATTCTTTCAAGGATGTAATATATTACTACAAATGTGGATTCAGGAGCATCTCTGTCACCGCACAGGATATATCAACTTTGGGTTAATCAGGCTTAGTTGTATCAATGAATTGGAAACCCGGGTCACAGGAATTGAATTTCCCGAAGGTATGGAGGCCTGGTCGTCATGCTTAAGATCTTTGACCGCAGATAAAGTTGAATGGGCATATGGGTGGCTTCCTGCTACTGAAGCTGTATACATGTCAGCAGAGGTCCCCTATATTCTTCTGATGGGTAGTCGAAGCATACAGCCTTATACTCCTTGCCGAGTTCTGCGACAATTCGAAAGATTCCAAACAGTGCACAATGATGAAGACCTGAGTGGGCAAATTATTGAGTTGGGTCCAAAAGCCGCCTTCCCGGAAGGAGGAATCCGAAATATATGGAATGAGTGTCGGTTCTTGGAACCCAATACCATGGTACAAGATCGGGCAAAGTGTGAAGTAGACCCCAAATATTTGACCTGGTTCGGCAAAAGGTTTCAGATTCCCGAGAGGCCCGCCAAGAGGCCACACGTACAGAAATTCACTGATGGAGCCCAGGTCCAATGGGATTGGCTGGCTAAGGAGAAAGAATACTGAGCCAAAATCGGGGCATTGGAGCAGCAAGTTCAGGATCTTCAATTTGAGAAAAGTGTACAAGCTGCGGCTGACGAAGGGGATAAAAACAAATTGGCCCAGGAGAATGAAGCTCTCAAGGCCCAAATTCGACAAATGAAAATTGATGCCAGGAATCGAGAAAGAAGCTTTTCTGATGAAAGATTGATAAAAGGGTTAAAGAAGCAAGTCTTGGATTGCCAGGAAGAATTGGAGAAATATGAGGGGAACATGGCAAGACTTCGAGCATATTGGGCCAAGAAGATTGAGGAAAGAGCCCGGTTTGTACGACAATTTGAAGAGAAACTACAAGGGAACCATTGTCAACATGAAGAGAAAAATGAATACTCTGGAAGAAAAGGCAGCCCGGCGAGACAAAGAATTTCAGGCCAAGAGGGACCATTGTTATGGGTTGATCGCCGAGATGCAAAAGGAAATAAAATTGCTACAAGACATTCACCTCCAGGATTCTCAGGTGCTAGAGGCTCGCACCCAACAAATAAGCCGACTACTCCAAGAAAAGGACCAAACCAGGGAAAGGATCCGAAGCATTGCACACTATATTGTCAAGAGGTGCCAGGACGGTAAACGGATGGGTCGTACCAATTTCTTTGCGTCAGTGATGATATTTGTTCGATAGTTCATGAATGATTTGGAGCATTTGCAAAGGGATCTTGCGCGCAGGCCCGCAGCGATGCCGAATGATGCCCCGCGGGCCCCAGGATTTGAAGCTTTGATGTACTCCTAGATTAGTCGAGTCTGTATTATTTTTTGAGTCCGTTTTGTACTTTCCTTTTTGAAAAATAAAAAAACAAATAGTCTAGTAGTTTTTGTAATCGCAGTTGTTATTAATGAAAATTTGAAAATTCCCAAAAATTGTTACTTTATTTCTTGCATTTAATTTTGCAATTATTTGCAAGAACTACGCTTGGTTTGATTCATGCGGGGTCATGATACGTAGGCAATCACCATAGGATTCGACCATAACCAAAAGAAAAAAGGAAAGAAAAGAGAAGAAAAACAATGAAAAGGAAAAACAAAAAAGAAAAGAGCGGAAAAACAAGAAAGAAAAGGAAAAATCGAGAAAGGGAGAGAATAGGAACAGGAGAAGACAAAGGCAGGAGTGAAAAGAAGAAACAGAAAAAAAACAAAGAAAGAGGATGTTTACAAATAGAAATAAGGGAAAAGCCAGGATGACACAAGCAGTCGAGCAAATGCATAATAGAAACCGTTAACTGCCTAGGTGCATTCATAAGCCAAATGTGCGGTTATCTATTTGTTAATGCCCTAACCGCTAACAACGTTGTTGTTGATAATGAGTCCAGGCAAGTGGTTAAGTTGACTGGCATTCTGGGAATCCATACAACACCCGCTCTAAAGATACATCAAAAATGGTCAACCCAGAGCTAGAAGCAAGCGTTGTCAACCCGTCTAGGGAAGAAGAGGTAGTGGATGTCAACGCCATGAAAGAGGAGATGTATAAATTGAAGCAACAGATGGCCGAAATGTACCAGGCTTGGGCAAAGGGACACCCACTACCAGCCTATCCTGCTAACCCTGCCTACATCCCGCCATTAGCTCAGACACAAGATCCTCCCATAGTGAATTCCTCTCCGACCTACCCTACCTACAAGCAATACTATGCAACTACTTCCCAAACACCACCACCTCTACCACCCAAACAAATACCCTGCCCTCCACCACTAACTACTCCTGTGTTTGTGGCTCCCCCACCTGCCGCACTACACAGATCTTCTAGTGAACACCTGTTCCAAACCCCGAAAAACCACTATTACCCACCTGAACCCACCATCAAACCACCAGAACCATACTCTTACACTCCCCGTCTTGATCTCTCAGCTAAAGAAGAGAAGCCTCCCAAAAACCCTGAGCAGGAGGAGATGATACAAAAGGTGAAAAGCTTAGAGCAATCATTCAGGAATATGCAGGGTCTAGGAGGACAGGTAAGTGTGGCCTACAAGGACTTGTGCTTGTTTCCCGACGTCCAGTTTCCTGCGGGATTCAAGTTACACAAGTTTGATCTATATGACGGACATGGTGATCCGGTAGCCCATCTGAGGGGATTTTGCAGTAAGATGAGAGGAGCTGGGGGAAGGGACGAGTTATTAATGGCGTACTTTAGTCAAAGTCTCAGTGGTGCGGCCTTAGAATGGTACACGCGGCAAGATCACGCTCTATGGTACACTTGGGATGATCTGGCCCAAGAATTTGCAGGCCACTTTTAGTATAATCTCGAAATTGTCCCGGACCGTCTATCACTGACCAAAATTGAGAAGAAGCCCGGGGAAAGCTTTAGAGAGTACGATTTTAGGTGGAGAGAACAGGCGGCAAAAGTCGATCCTCCAATGAAGGAAAGCGAGATGGTTGATTACTTCCTGCAAGCTTTGGAGCCTACTTACTTTGGTCACCTAGTGTCAGCAATGGGAAAAACTTTCGAATGAGGTAGTGAAAATGCGAAGTATGGTGGAAGAGGGTCTCAAGTCCAACAAGATTATGAGCTATTCGGCAATCAAGGAGACTACCCAGGCTATCCAGAGCAGTAGTGGAGGGCTATTGTGAAAGAAAAAGAAAGAAGATGTTGCAGTAGTGGAATCAAGAGCTTGGTCCAAGGGCCATCACCATATTATCACCAACCACGACCACATCCTCAAACCTACCCACACACCCCATATGGCCCACCGCAACACTACTACCCGCATCCTGTCTCCCATTTCTCTGTCCACCATGCCCAAACATGCCCCTAACCCCAGACACCATGGCGCACACCTACCTCACAAAATATTTACCCGACTCAGAGCACCTACCCACCCCCGAGAGCCTACAGAAACCCCATGGAACTCTTTTTTGACCTGACCTTGTTTCCAAGAATGATAGGCTACAGAAAAAGAAGACCTTCACTCTGTTGGGAGAATCCTACACCACCTTATACCACATATTAAAACACTTGGGCATGTTGAGTCCGATTGAACCCAAAGTGCCAAATCCTCCCCCAAGGAATTTGGACCACTCGGTGAGTTGCAGGTATTGATCGGCTGCTCTGGGACATGACACAAAAAAATGCTGGCATTTGAAAACGGCCATCCAGGAGCTCATTGATGCTCGCCGAATTGAAGTGCAGGCCCTAGAGATGCCTAACATCACTAAGAAACCATTGCCAGCCCATCACAAGACCCATATGATTGAGTTAGTGCAAAAGGGAGAGTATAAGAAGCCTTCACAAACCTTAATGATGATCAGGGCCAGTGAGGACAGATCAAATGAGAAACCAACTAGTGGGAGGGCATTGGTCAAGGTAGAGGAGACATTCAGCGAACCAGTGGTGGTGATAAAGAAGGCACCTTTGAGCAATGTGGCAGTAAAACAAGAACCAATTAAAGCGGGGGCAGTTGTCAAGCCCGTTGTGATCGTGAAAAGGGTTCACACAGAGCCGGTTATCATCAAGCCGATGACTCAGTTACCAATAGTCAGTGAAAAGGCCATCCCATAGAAATACGGCCGAGTGAATGTGACGTACAAAGGGAAGGAGGTTAAAGAAGAAGTTTGTGAAACCCATGGGTTGACTCGTTCAGGGAGATGTTTTGCCCCTGAGGAACTGAGAAAAGCTAAAGCAGCCAAAGATAATCCAGCACCAGTAAAAAGGGCCGTAACTGAAGAAGAAGCAGAAGAGTTCTTGAAGAAGATGAAAGCGTAAGATTATTCCATTGTAGAATAGTTGAGAAAGACCCCGGCACAGATTTCATTGCTATCTTTATTGATCCATTCGGATGAGCACCGCCGAGCATTGATGAAGATTCTGAATGAAGCCCATGTTCCTGATAAGATCTCTGTGAATCATCTGGAGAAAATAGCAAATAGGACTTTCGAGGTCAACATGGTTACATTTTCTGATGATGAGCTGCCTTTGGAGGGCACTGAGCATAATAAAGCCCTCTACCTCACGGTGAAATGTGAAGACTCAATGGCCACCCGTGTGCTGATTGACAACGGGTCCAGTGCAAACATTTTCCCTCTCTCCACCCTGGAAAAGTTAAATATGGACAGTGAGAGGATCCATAAGAATAGCATTTGCATGCGGGGAATTGATGGAGGAGGAAAAGACACAGTCGGGGATATTTTGTTGGAAATGACGATAGGACCAGTTGAATTTACTATGGAGTTCCAAGTGCTCGACGTGGCTATTTCTTACAATTTCTTATTAGGCCGACCTTGGATTCATGCAGCAAAAGCAGTGTTGTCTACCTTGCATTAGATGGTCAAATTCGAGTGGGGCCGGTAGGAAATTGTTGTGCATAGGGAAGATAGTTCGTGTAATACCATTATGCCTTTCGACGAAGCTGAGGATGACAAAGGTCCATGGGTTTACCAAGTCTTGGACATAGTATCGGTTGCAAAGATCCCGGAAGAAGAATGTATTCCTGTGCCTAGAGTAGCTGCTGCATCTGTTATGGTGGCTTCGGAAATGATAAAGAATGGATTCTTACCTGGAAAAGGCTTGGGTGCTTCTTTGCAAGGCATCGTACAGCCGGTATCTCTTCCTGGAAACCTGGATACTTTTGGTTTAGGCTTCAAGCCCACTGCTGTTGACATAAGGCGAGCTAAGAAGATGAAAAAGAGAGCATGGACCCTTCCAAAACCCATCCCCCGCCTTTCCTGTTCCTTTGTACGGCCTGGTACTATGAGGCACCCAGCAACGGCAATGCCTAATTCTGCGGTGGTGCAACCCGACAAAGAGCTGATGGAGAGGTTTGAAAAGATATTTGACGAGGTGAATGTGTTGGAGGTAGGAGAAGGTCCAAGCAAGGCAAATGTGCAGTTTGTGGGGCCCCGTGAAAAGCTTAATAATTGGGAAGCTACTCTTCTTCCTACCCGGAGGGAGTCTTGGTAGTTAGTTTTGATTTTCCTTTCCGTTTAATCTGGGTTATTTCTAAGGTTGTAATTCGGATGCTATGTTCCGTCCGTTTGAACGAGTTAAACCTTGTTATCTTACAATTTTAGTGAAATGCAATTTCCTTCCTTCTTCATTCCTGATAGCCTTTATTTTGTCTTTATTTTCTTTCTTGTACAGTCCCTTTTATGCTGGTTTCACTGATGTGTCATGCATGAGGAGTCTTTGGCCTAGTCTTGATTTCCAATCTAATTCCGAAATAATAATACAAGAAATTGAGTGTGATGACGAGGTAGAATATGATGATGAGGAAGCCTTTGAAGAAATCAGTAAAGAATTAAGCCAATTTGAAGAAAAACCCAAACCTAATCTGAATGACACAGAGGCAATCAATTTCGGGGATTAGGAGAATGTATGGGAGACAAAAATAAGTGTCCATTTGGAACCTCCTCTCAGAGAAGAGATAATCAAAGCGTTGTTTGAGTACAAAGATATTTTTGCATGGTCATATGACGATATGCCGGGTTTAAGCACCGATTTGGTAGTCCACAAATTGCCCACTGACCCGGCATGCCCCCTGTCAAGTAGAAGCTAAGGAAATTTAAAACAGACATCAGTGTAAAAATCAAAGAAGAGGTCACCAAGCAGTTTGATGCTAAAATCATCCGAGTCACGTGGTATCCCACTTGGTTAGCTAATGTTGTGCCTGTACCAAAGAAGGATGGAAAGACCAGAGTGTGCGTTGATTACTGTGTTCTCAATAAGGAGACTCCAAAAGACAATTTCCCACTGCCAAACATCCATATATTGATTGACAATTATGCCAAACATGAGATTGGTTCCTTCGTGGATTGTTACACGGGCTATCACCAGATTTTGATGGATGAGGAGGATGCGAAAAAGACAGCATTCATCACGCCTTGGGGAACGTATTGTTATAGGGTCATGCCATTTGGGTTGAAGAATGCAGGGGCAATATATATGAGGGCGATGACCACCATGTTACATGACATGATACATCGATAAATTGAAGTCTATGTGGACGACGTGATCATAGAGTCTAGGAAGCAATGTGACCATGTCAAGGACCGGAGGATGTTTTTTCAGAGGCTCCGCAGGTACAACCTTAAATTTAATCCAGCAAAGTGTGCATTTGGAGTCCCGTCTGGGAAGCTGTTGGGGTTTGTGGTAAGCCAACACGGAATCGAGCTGGACCCGTCCAAGATCAAAGCCATTCAAGAGTTACCACCGCCTAAAAGCAAAAAAGATGTGATGAGTTTGCTTGGCAGGTTAAATTATATCAGCAGGTTCATTGCCCAGCTCACAACGACCTGCGAGCCCATCTTTAAGCTGCTAAAGAAGGATGTTGCGGTCAGATGGACGGATGAATGTCAGGCAGCATTTGACAAGATTAAGGGATATTTGGCCAATCCACCGGTATTGGTCCCGCCGGAGCCGGGAAGACCCTTGATCCTTTATCTGACAGTTTTGGATAACTCTTTTGGTTATGTACTAGAGCAGCATGAAATCATAGGAAAGAAAGAGCAGGCGATTTACTACCTCAGCAAGAAGTTCACATCGTATGAGGTGAAGTACACTCAGCTTGAAAGGATGTGTTGTGCCTTAACCTGGGTAGCGCAGAAGTTGAAACATTACTTGTCATCATATACCACCTATCTCATCTCTCGGTTGGACCCGTTAAAGTACATTTTTCAGAATCCCATGCCCGCAGGGAGGCTTGCGAAGTGGAAAATCTTGCTTACAGAGTTTGATATTGTCTATGTGACCCAGACTGCAATGAAAGCAAAAGCGTTGGCTGATCATCTGGCCGAGAATCCAGTCGATGAAGAGTATGAACCTTTGAAGACATACTTCCCTGATGAAGAGGTAATGCATGTTGATGAATTAGAACAGGTCGAGAAGCCAGGATGGAAACTTTTCTTTGATGGGGGTACCAATACCAAAGGCGTGGGGATAGGAGCCGTGCTTATTTCTGAGACAGGGCAACACTACCCTATTATAGCTCAACTTCATTTCTATTGCACCAATAACATGGCTGAATACGAGGCGTGTATCTTGGGTTTGAGGTTGGCGATAGACATAGGTGTCCAGGAAATCTTGGTCATGGGTGACTCGGATCTTCTGGTGCACCAGATTCAGGGAGAATGGGAGACACGAGACTTAAAGCTCATACCGTACTGGCAGTGTTTGCATGAACTTTGTCAACGGTTTCAGTCAATAGATTTCAGGCATATTCCAAGGATTCACAATGAAGTTGTCGATGCTTTAGCCACTTTGGCATCAATGTTGCATCATCCAGACAAGGCTTATGTGGACCCATTGCAGATTCAGGTCCGAGATCAGCATGCCTATTGTAACATGGTGGAAGAAGAGCTTGATGGTGAGTTGTGGTTCCATGATATCAAAAAATACCTCAGGATGGGAGTATATCCCGCACAAGCCACAGGGGATCAAAAGAGAGCAATTCGACGCTTGGCAAGTGGATTTTTCTTCAGTAGAGGAGTGTTGTACAAAAGAACTCTAGATCTTTGTTTATTGAGATGCATGGGTTCTAAACAGGCTACATTTATCATGACCGAGGTACATGCGGGAGTTTGTGGACCTCATATGAGTGGATATGTATTAGCAAAGAAGATTCTCCGAGCAGGTTATTATTGGCTTACTATGGAACGGGATTGCATCAGTTTCGTGTGCAAGTGTCATCAATGTCAGGTACATGGAGATTTGATTCATTCTCCACCATCTGAATTGCATACAATGTAGGCACCATGGCTTTTCGTTGCTTGGGGGATGGATGTCATTGGGCCAATCGAGCCAGCGGCGTCAAATGGGCACAGGTTTATTTTGGTAGCCATTGATTATTTTACTAAGTGGGTTAAGGCAAATACTTTCAAATTAGTAACTAAGAAGGCAGTGGTCAATTTTGTACATTCGAATATCATTCGTCGGTTCGGAATCCCGAAGATAATCATCATGGACAATGGTACCAATCTCAATAGCCATCTGATGGCGAGACATGTCAGCAGTTTAAGATCACGCACCGCAATTCCACCGTATATCGTCCTAAGGCGAATGGAGCGGTCGAGGCAGCCAACAAGAACATCGAGAAAATACTTCAAAAAATGGTGGAAGGGTCCGGGAAATGGCATGAGAAGTTACCTTTCGCACTGTTAGGCTACCGCACTACTGTTCGCACTTCAATAGGGGTAACTCGTTATTCACTGGTGTACGGCACTGAGGCAGTAATACCCACAGAAGTTGAAATACCATCCATTCGGATTGTCACCGAGGTAGGAATTGATGATGTTGAATGGGTCAAAGCCCGCTTGGAACAATTGAGTTTGATTGATGAGAAAAGATTGGTCGCGATATATCACGGACAGTTGTACCAACAAAGAATGGTAAGAGCATATAACAAGAAAGTGCGTCCGCAGAAGTTTGAAGTAGGGCAATTGGTGTTGAGGTGTATCCTACCTCATTGGGCTGAAGCAAAAGGAAAGTTCGCCCCCAACTGGCAGGGGCCATTTGTTGTAACCCGAGTGTTGTCCAATAGCGCATTATATTTGACAGATGTGGAAGGAAAATATATAGAAATGGCTATCAACTCTAATGTAGTCAAGTGATACTATGTATGATTTCTTTGTTTAATTGTACTTTATTGTATTTGGCATATTTTTGAGATTGGAATGACGAAGGCATTTTGTTCTGCTATCCAAACACTTTATCCCTTGTTACCCCTTTTAGCTTCATTTATTTCCTTTCGTACCCCTCTTTCGGAATCGATAACAACTCGGGAGCCCGAGCAGGGAAAATCAGCAGAGAAATAAGAAAACACAGTCCAAAAGAAAATAGAAGAAAAAGAAAAGAAAAGAGAAAAAAGAGAAAAGAAAAGAGAAAAGAAAATAAAGAAGAGAAAAGAAAAATGAAGAAAAGAAAAAGAAAAGAAAAATGAAAAGAAAGAAAAGAAAAGTGAAGATCGCAACACCGAAATAATTTTATGGCCTGAATTACGTTTGACTTGATCCCGAAAGGGTACGTAGGCAGCCTCTCTTTGAGATTCAGTCACAAAAAAACAAAAATCTAAAGTCCCTAAGAAAGAAACTGGGGCAGAAGTTGTGGTTGTTGTGGGAAATCTGATTCTGAAAGTTGTAATTTTGAAACCCATGTTGAATTGTTTCGAGCCTTTTATACCCTTCTTTCTAACCCCATCCAAAAGCCTGCATTACGGTCCAATGAAAAACCTTCCGATCAGTCTTCAAGAAGTGCCAGTACGAGCAAGTTAAAGGGGGTTCATGTCAAGGACAACACTCTGGTACTAGAAGAAAAATGATGAAAATGAGAGAGTCTTATTGGTGAAAACCCTCACGGGCACCGTAAGGCGAAGTGAGTTGAGAGAAATAAAAAATGAGAGAGTCTTATTGGTGAAAACCCTCACAGGCACCGTAAGGAGAAGTGAGTTGAGATAAATCAAAATGAGAGAGTCTTACTAGTGAAAACCCTCATGGGCACCGTAAGGCGAAGGTGAGTTTTTCAAATGGGAAAATGAGACAAGTCTGTGGCTAAAAGCCGCTCAAGACATTGCAAGACGAGCAGGGTTTGGATTTGGGTGAAAATCAGGTTATGAAAGTCCGGAACAGCAAATGTGGCAATTAAAAATTGATTGGTTAACAGACTGGGCTGGCTAATCCAAAATGCATGGCCTGATCAATGGCACCAGCTGTTCTACTCAGATAAGTCTTCTTCTCTTCTTTCTTCATTACAAATCAGTCGTTTTCGGATTATCTCTATCCTCCATCCTCGAGGTCATTGTATTTCATTCTTTCGATGTCTGTCTTTAAGATGTTTCAGTGTCAATTCTGTTCAAAACAAAAGGGAGGAATGTCAAAGCTAACTACCAGTTCGCAGTTGCAACGCACAACAGGGATAGAACACAAAAACAAAAATATAGGATAGAACACTTGGGTCATCAAAGTCAGGGGGTTGAAATTCGGCCAGGAAGTCAAGGAGGTTCAAGGCATGTCCAGGGAAGCAGGTCGGAATAAAGCCCAGCGGCAGGGACATACCCAGTAAGAATGCCAGCAACTAACCACCATTTTATATTCACAAATTTTTCTTTGATTGAGACAAGGGCAAGAACTTTCCTTTGTCTGATATTTTGAAGTCAGATGCCCACCTGGAGAACAAGGGAATACGTTTCAAGTTCAGAAGTCAGGCGCCCACCTGGAGAACAAGGGAATACTTTTCAAGCATTGCAGTCATGACCACCTGGACAACAAGGGAATACTTTTCAAGTGTCAGTAATTAGGAGCTTGCCTGGAGAATAGAGGCACATATTTCAAAGTTTAGCAGTCGAGCATCACTCAGATGAATGGTAAAATATCTCCGATCAGAATGCAAGGCAACAACAAGGGTTCCATCGGAAGAATACAAGTTCAAAGCAACACAAGAACAACTTTGAAGACATAGATAGGACCTTTTTGTAATTCATAGATCATAGCTTAGGCTATCTTCTTTTTATTTTAACATGGCGTAATAAGGAGGTCCGCGAGCAGTAGCAGCAACATCAGTGAAATCACAGTTCCTGGTAGTCCCAGCTGACAAACATTCCCGAACTACACTGACTTGATTCCTTTTTAGCCAAGGATATGTAGGCAACCTCCGAAGCAGGGTGCGGTTAAACTTTTCAAAAATGATTCACACGGAGTATTCGAACGGTCAAAACTCGTTCGTATCCACTCACTTATCTTTGCCCGAGAACTCTGTGTGTTCCCGAGCAAAGAGGAGCAGCTATGAGCACATCATTTTTGCCCTGTATAAAATACTCCCATAAATTCAAAACAAAATAACTTCTTTCATTATTCGATATTTTATGGATTTTTGTGCCATTTTTGTTAATTGTTTGCGTCTGTTTGCGCACATTTATTATGGCTTAATTCATGAAAAATACAAAAAATACTTGGCATTTGCATGTAGGGTTAATTTCACATTTTAGGATTAATTAGTAATTAATCTTACAAAATAAAGAAAATCATAAAAAATGATTCTTTGCATTTCTACTTTTAATTTTTTAGAATTTGTCTTAAGTTTGCTTTTAAATTAGAAATTAGTGAGTTTTGGAATTTTAATTAGCATAATTTTAGAGTCAATTTGGGTTCTTTAGTTTTAATTTTAGATGTAATAAAATCAAAAAATTCAAAAAATAAATAAATAAATAAAATACAAAAAGAAAATAAGAAAATAAATAAAAGAAGTGGGATGTCTTAGTAAGAGACCCGAATTGGGCCATTTCTCCTCAATTCTGCCCAGCCATATTTCACCCACACCCAGCACCCGCCCAAATCTGTTTTCCCAACCCGATCCGCCTCATGAGGAGTCAAAACGGCGCTGTTTTGAACCTAAATGATCTGAGCCGTCTAGGTTATTTGATCGAACGACCAAGAATTAATCTCCTATTGTATATAACTGTCCTAACAGACCCCCTACCCCCCATTGTCTTCCTCATCCCCCCTCTCTCTAAAAAAAACCTAGCCTAAGCCGCCCCCATACCCTCCGGTGAAACCCGCCGGTGGCGATGACAGTAGTTGTGCGAATAACCACCAAAAATACACCACTAATTCCCCTCGCCCCCGTCTTTCTAACCATGCAAATCAACGCCAAACTCGTCGAATCTTAGTGCAAAATTTTTCGGCCACCACACAACCTTTTCCATTCACCACCAAAATTACACCATAAGACCGCCTCCTTGTCCACTATCAAACCACCAAGGCCCCACCCCTCGAATATGGCCGGAACTGCTCGAATATCGATTTGAAGTTTTCCGGCCAAAACCCTAGTTTGCCCAAAATTCACCAAGTTGATACCATATGGTCCCCGGGCTTCCTTCGTGATGAATTCAATGTCAATAACGTTCAAATCTCACTGGATAAGGATTAATTTCGAATCTAAAACTGGCCGGTGAATGTTTTTGGGTTCTTAGCAATTCTTTTTCTGATTAGGCAGCTATTATTTTCATTTGTTTCCTATTTTGTGCTCATTTGGTTTATCCCGATTTGCAATGATCAATTACCTGAATTAGTCCATCTTAGCCTATTTCCACTTAACTCTAAGTTTTAGTTTAATTATTTTCTTTGATTATTAGTTCTTAATTCAGTGTGTATTCTTTTAATTTTCTAATTTAGCATGAGTACAGATGATAATTCCTGTTTGATTCTATTTTTTTTTTTGGGTAATTTTGTTTCAAGAATCTCATTAGTTTAGTTTAACTGTGATAGATTAGTTAATATTTTTAGTTAGCATAATTGTTCGGTTAGTTTAAATTCAGTTAGTTGCAATTAGTTTAGATGTTTGGATATAGTTGATTAGTTCTTAGTTTGGTAGCCAATTGATTATTGTTCAGTTAAAGGATAGTTAATAAGTAATTATAGGATACTTAAGGCAGTCTAGGTATTCCTAATAAGATAGAATGTTGTGGCTGAAATTAGAATGCTCTAGAATAGGACCTTAGTCACAATTTTAGAAGTTTAAGGGTAGTGACTTGAGACACAAGGCAATAAATAGAGGTTTACATTGAAATAAAAAGGGGAATTGTTTTGTAAAGTTAAAATGGGATACCCTCTTAGTTGGCCAATAAAAAGGCATGAATAGTACCTTGAGTCATAAGTTTTGGAACCCAAAAACTCC
>MU790006.1:140969-158010 GCA_026770625.1 Nicotiana glauca
CCCCCCCCCCCCCCCAAAAAACCATTCTACAAATATGAACTTCAAAGTTTGAAACTCAAATCAAAGGAGTTCAAAATCCTTTCTTAGATCGGAATTCCTGCCCAAAAATCCCAAAAAAAAACAATAGAAAATCTTCAAAATATCAAAAAAACAAAACTGTTACATTGCATTTCTTCTAATTACTGAAGTTTTCTAAAGGTTCTCTAGTTTGAGTAAGCTGGTTTTTGGTTAAGTTGTGGTTTTATGAAACTTTCAGAAGTAGTCTGGTGCATTTCCGAGTCAATTTGGTATTATTCAAGCTGTTTCGATTGATATTTGCGTCTGTTTGGTGTGAAAACCTTTCCTGGTTTGAATTTGACTACACTCCTGGGTCGCAAGCTGCTGATTATTGTTACTGCTATCACTGACTTCTCCTTCCTCATTTCTCTAACTTCCAGCTACCTGTCTAGACTTTGAAGCAATGTGCATGTCCAGTCAAAAGCTGAAATAAAATCTGCTGCCTGCTTTTTGTTACATATTTTGTTGTGAATTTTTAATGTTCCTATTATAAATAGATTTGAATTGTTAAGACTATCAATATAATATAATGGATTGTTCTAATTGGACTCTATAAAATGTTGTTTTAGTTTTGTATTAATGCAACTAGTTAGAATAATTTTAGAATAACTTCAAATTTAGTTAAAGTGTGATAGGCTTTTCATACTGAAATAGGTGTAACACTTGTACATATTAAGTGTAATAACCCTACATTGGATATGTTTCATATTGATACGAAGTAGATACGTTTCATATTGAAACAGGTGTAACAGGTTCGGTTGAGTGCACTTGATTAAATTGACTTAAGGTTCAAATCTATTGTTAGCCATGAAATTTTGTTTTTGTTTTCATTTAATACAATTATTATTTCTATGTGAGTCAAGCAAGTAATCAAATGAATAGGATGTATAGTTTAAGTTGAGTGTCAATCACATTAGTCAACAGCTCGCACTTTCATTTTCTATTCTCTTCGAACACCTGCAGGAAATTGGTCAATACGAATTAAATCTATAGAGATTAATTGAACAGCCATTAGATTAAATAATGGTGAATTTTCCTTTTGTTGTCACCATCAGTGGATCTGTCTGGGCGCCCCTAAAGCACTGCCCAACTTCAACCTCTTCTATCTTATTAATTGGGCCTGGGTTGAGGCCCAGAGCTAATACTAGCTCAACAAATGACGGACGTCTTTGCCACCGGACTAGTTTGAGGTTATTTGGGCCTGAACGAATTTTAAAATATGAGTTAATGGTGCAATAGGGTCTTTGGGCCTTTGAGTTGAGTAGCATACTTGAGCTAAGAGGTGTTACCTTTTGTTCAAATGTGGACTCGAACTCAAGGCTCATTTTCCTTGGTTGCTTTTAATAGCAATTAATAATGCTAATTAGCTAGGACTCTTCCTTTTATTACTAGAGACAAATAAATAAGAAATTGTAGTTGCCTTAAGGTGGCCTTTAAATAAAAATGAGACAAGCCCCGCCAAACAAAATATATAAATTACGGGGCCCTCATTAATTGCTTAATTAAAACTCTTAGAATTCGGGGTGTGCCGTTTAGTGAATTTCACGGTCCCCCGCAAAGATAATAACATGTTAGCCACTTTAGGAACGCTTTTAATAATTTTACCTTTTTAAGTACGGGTGTGCATTTCATGCGACCCAAATCCAAATCCCAAAACGTTGAATAGGAATGTGTCGAGGATCCGGGTGCATTTCATGTGACATGATCCCAAAACACATTCTTAAACGACGTTCACTTTCTTAAAAATTGACTAAAAGTGGTAAATAATTCTAAAATTGCACTATAGGTTTTAACATGCATAAAAATTAGATTTTAGCCGAATATAGTAGTTGAGCGACTGTGCTAGAACCACGAAACTCGGAAGTGCCTAACCCCTTCTCCCGGGTTAATAGAATTCCTTACTTGGATTTTTGGTTCGCGATTGAAATACAGAGTCAAACCCTTTCCTCGACTCTGGATTCAAACCGGTGACTTGGGACACCATAAAACTCCCGAGTGGTGACTCTGAATCTTTTAATAAAATGAATCCTGTTTCGATTGTCCTTTAACTGGAAAAACTCCTTTTATTATACCCTTCACGGGGTGTAGTAGCGAAAAAGGAGGTGTGGCAATGATAAATTAAGAGCATACACGAAATCCTAAGCTAAATAGATACTCGACTCCAATCCTAGCTCTATGTGGAATCAATCCTGACCCATAAATTAGGTAAAAGCTATTACGACCCACTCTCGCTACTTTTTAGTGGTGCGGAGTTGGAAGCGATCAATGATCTAGAAGATGATGAGATCGAATCGGTATTACTGAAGAAGTTTGGGGAGACTTTGCCCAAGGGAGCAATGATATGGTATCAAAACTTTTCCCCAAATTCTATTAATTTGTTTGTTATGCTTGCAGATACTTTCGTAAAAGCCCATGCCAAGGCCATCAAGGTCGATACTAGAAAGTCCAACCTTTTCAATGTCAAACAGAGGACAAGGAGATGCTCAGGGAGTTCGTGTGAAGGTTCCAAAGTGGAATGGATGGATCTACCTCCGGTTGCAGATGATTGGGCCGCTCAGGAATTCACTTAGGGGATCAACATCCAAAGTTTTATGGCCTCTCAATAGTTAAAACAAAAGTTGGTGGAGTACCCGGGCGGTAACCTAGGCCGATATCCACAACAGGTACCATTCAAAGATCAGGGTCGATGATGACTAACTCGAGGGCCCTTCTGGATCTATTTATCCCCAAAGGGCTGATGATAGATCTAAGAGGGACATTGATGAAGAGCCAAGATCGATTCGGGAACGGTATCAACAATAAAACACGGACCGAAGGGGAAATGGATCCGGGTATCATCTCGGAAAGAACGAGACGAGCATCGATCAAGGGTCCGAGAGGCTAGGCCTTATAAGAAAAAATAGGTTCGATAAGCCACTCAGGAGTAGGGAAGAGCCAAGATTTTCAGAATACAACTTCAACGTGGACGCTACCAGCATCGTATCAGCCATAGGATGCATTAAAGAGACCAAGTGGCACCGACCTTTGCAGTCTGATCCTACCCAGAGAGATCCCAATTTGATGTGTCAATATCATAGAACTCATGATAACAGGGCCAAAGATGACCGATACTTAAGAGAAGAAGTTTCCTGGTTATTTAATAATGGGCACCTCCGAGAATTCTTGAGTGATCGAGCCAAAAACCACTTTAGGAATAGGGACACCAACAAATACGTCAAACAAGAGGAGCCTCAACATGTGATCAACATGATCATCAGAGAATTCCATGTCCCACAATAACCAATAATAAAGTGCACTAAAGTATCTATCACAAGGAAATGCACTCGGGATTATGTCCTGGAGGGAGCCATTTCATTCACCGACGAAGATTATGAGGGCATCGTACAACCTCATAATAATGCATTGGTAATATCTGTACTTATCAATAAATCTCGAGTTAAATGTAGGCTGATTGATCCAGGTAGCTCAGCCAACATCATCAGACCAAGGGTTGTATAGCAATTGGGGTTACAGGACCAAATTGTGCCCGCAGTCTAGGTATTATAAGAGTTTAACATGGATTATGAGACCACTAAAGAAGAAATAACTTTGCTAGTGAACTCCACTGGGACAATCCAAGAAACTAAGTTCTATGTGATCGAGGGGTACATGAGGTATAATGTTCTATTCAGAAGGCCATGGGTTCACAACATGAGAGTGGTATCCTCAACCTTGCACCGAGCATTGAAATTCCCCAAACCAAGGGAGTCAAGACGGTCTATGGAGAACAGCCGACCACAAAGGATATGTTTACTGTCAACGGGGTAGTCCCGATGCCTGCTATTTCGACATCAAGGAATGCGAAACTGCCTAGAAAGGAAAAGATTAAACAGCAATAAGTGAAACTAGCCTCGACAAAATCAAAAAAATAGGAAGGACAAGTAGAAAATGAGGAGGACGATTACGACATCTCGAGATCATTCATAGCTTATGATGACACTGACACCACCAAACCGACGGTCAAAGAGTTGGAACAAGTCATATTAATAGAGCATCCACTAGATTGAAAGGTATACATGGTGTGAGGCCAGTTAAACATTTATTTTATAAACCCAAAAGCTCGTAGTGCAACATTAGGAATATGTGTTAGAAATGTGTAAGCCGCGGTTCAGACCCTTTTGGACTAAGCTATGCATTAAAAAGTCAAGAAATTATATTTTCCTGAAAAGTGCAAATCTGCGGTCGAGAATGCAATCGCATATCAAGTATGCAGACCGCATTTCTACTGCAGAGTGAGTCAGTGTGTTGGCTAAATTTGAAGTCAACTATGAGGTCAATTATGCGTTCGCATAACAAAAATGCAAACGGCATAGTCATCGCATAATTTCCTAGGGATTTTATGAAGGGCATTTCTGTGGTGCATTATGCGATCGCAGAACGTGAATGTGAACTATATTTCTGCCGCAAACCCAGTAAGTGTGCCCAATTTTTTGGAGCATTTTTGCGGTCCATTCTGCGGACCGCATTTTGACTTTGCGATCGCAAATGTGACCGCAAATCTGACTCGGGCTCTTATTCTCTAAATTTTAAAATCCGACCCCACCCCATTAAAAACATCGCCATAGGCCATTTTCTGTTATTTTTCACAACATAGAGAGAGAGAGAGAGAGGGAGTTCTAGAGTGAGAAGGAGTAACATTCATCAAGCTCTCTCTAAATCCATGCCCAAATCCTTGAAGATTGTTAATGGAGGCTACTAGGTCTTCATCCTAATTGGTAATTAACTTTACCCTCATCAATAATTTCAAACATTTCTGTTAAAGTAAGCAATTAGCACGTGGGTACATGGATATAAGGCTAGAAATCTTGCATGCATAAGTAACAATGGGGTATGGGAAGATGATGAATTCAAAAGATGGTAATTGGAGTAGAAAGTGATAGAATTTCTCACAAAAGGAACCAAAAACCACAATGTACACCTAGTGCTTGACAATATGCTCATATAAGCTAGAATCTTAGTCGTATCTCTAATTCTTGGCTAAATTCATGGCTCTCATAAAATAGATCGAAGTTGCTAGGGATTTTTGGAATTTATTGTAAGGAATTAAGGGAGACTCCATTGAGGTATGTATGGCTAACACTTTTATTTTTAGTGTTGAATTCTTAGTGTTCAAATGGTTGGCTTGGAATTTCAAATTGGTTCTACTTGATTGATTGCATTAATGTGTTGGGTGACGAACATTCGTTCCACATTGTTCTGTGTGTTTATTTGAAATCATGATAATTGATAAGGTGCTCATGTCTTTCAAGTGTTTGTTATTTTATTAAGCATGTACATGTCTTATATCCACATTGTTCTGTGTGTTTATTTGAAATCATGATAATTGATAAGGTGCTCATGTCTTTCAAGTGTTTGTTATTTTATTAAGCATGTACATGTCTTATATGATAGCCCTTGACAAATGAATGATGGAACTACGTGAACAAATTGACAAAGGGAAGACTTGTGTTGCGTTAATGTGTCTAGGTGCCAAAGAACAAATAAATGAAAAGAGGTGTTGTACTAGGTGCGGGAAAAAGATGGAAGGAAATGGGAACCAAAGATTAATTAAAAGAGATTAGGTCCCAAGTGAGATGGCTTAGCCGATCGGGGTGAAATTGGATGCCATATTGTACACATAGCGGCATTTATATTGGGTTTTGAAACATTATTGTGAATATGGATATGTCTCACTTGGTATGGCTTAGCCGGTCGGGCCGAGACCGGACTCTGTGTTAACAAACCCACAGTGGCATTATATTTTAAAGATATGGTATTTGGCATTAAAGAATATTAACCTAAAAGAATGGAAAAACTTAACCAAAAATCATGTGAAACTTATTTGGTGCTCCTCCTTGGACTTCTGTGATGTAATTATTGATGATGTAGCTGTCTTCCATTGGTTCACTATTCATCATATTAATAATTGTGTTTGCCATGCATACTAGTACTATTCGACAGTACTAACATCCCTTTTGCCGGGGGTGCTACATCTTTGAATGGATGTAGGTGGTTCCGTTGCTGATAGTGCCGATCACAGATAGTGGTGCACCCTTGTTCTCTTCACAGCTGTCTCGGTGAGCCCCCATTCCTCCCAGGGGTTTGCAGCTCTTCTTTATGTAAGTTATTATATGTTACGGTATGGACGGGGCCTTGTCGCCGGCATCATCATTTTGGTCTCTTGTATCTTTAGAGGTTCCGTAGACATTTATGTGGGTCACGTATAGGTGCGGGGATGGTCTTAGAATCACGTTGTACTTTTGAAACTTTTCATTTTAGACTGTCAATTGTATATACTTTTGGGAACAAGCTATGGCATGTACTAAATTATAACTATATTGAAATCTTGGAAGTTTAAACTGCGGCTTAATGTTGTATTATAAAATAAGACGTCCCTGATCAAATGTACAAACCCTTTTATCCTTTAATTACACTAAACGAAATTAGGTCCCATAACTTTATCGAGTTGGGTAGGAACTGTTCTAGTAAGGCTTGCTCGATCGGGTTTCCTCGGTCGCGCGCCGGTCGTGCTCCCCGAGTTTGGGGCATGACAAACTTGGTATCAGAGCCTAAGGTTTTAAAGCGTCCTATGATATCTCGGAGCCATGTCTAATAGAGCCCTTCTTATCGGTGTATTGCCGACCACATCTATAATTAGGGGGCTGCTCGGACATTTAGGAATCATACTCTTCATTGTGTTCCTTATCGTGCGATAGAGCGGTATGTGAAGTTGCTTTCCTCTAACTCATGCATTGTTCTACCTTTCAGTAAATGGCACCTAAGAAGAAAGCGAGATTTGGCCAAGAACGCGGTTCGTACTAAGTTGCATTCATGCATTCATATCATATCTCAGTCTTAGTTGTTACTTATTGATACATCATATCATTATTCTGGGTCAGTTTTCATGACATTGTGAGCCCCTGGGTGAGAAGTGATGAGTGGCTGATGAATCCCTACTTGATATTGCGAGGGATGGCAACCGCCCTACTATCACTTTGCCTGGTTCTTCCAAATCTAGAGAAGACTACCCCAGTTCCTACACCTACGGAGGGTACCACCATCCCTCCCGCTGATATTCCTGATCCACCACTAGCCCCAGCTTTTGCTATCGGTATTTGAGATGGGGATTTTAGAGGAGCTATGGAGATGCTGACTCAGTTAGTGGCTTCCCAGGCGCAGAGGTCAAATTCTGCAACAACCTCACTTAGCTTGCAAAGGGATTCTTCTAATTCCAGAGTAAACAGGTTCCTTCAATTAGACCCTACGTTGTTCACAGGCACTGACCCCAAAGCAGACCCTCAGGATTTCATTGATGAGAA
This sequence comes from Nicotiana glauca, assembly GCA_026770625.1. Lineage (NCBI taxonomy): Eukaryota > Viridiplantae > Streptophyta > Magnoliopsida > Solanales > Solanaceae > Nicotiana > Nicotiana glauca. The sequence continues at coordinate 148,364 of MU790006.1, forward strand.
GCATAAGACCCTCTGAGTTATGCATGCTACCGAGATGGAGGGAGTGGAGTTGGCATCCTATCATCTAAAAGGGGTGGCATATTCCTGGTTCGAGATGTGGGAGGACTCCCGTGAGGAGGGGAGCCCTCCGGTAAGATGAAGTGAGTTTGCGGATGCCTTCATAGACCATTTCCTGCCTCTCGAGACGAAGGCAGCCCGTTCTGCAAAGTTTGAGACCCTCAAGCAAGGTAGCAGGAGTGTGTGGGAGTATCATATGGAGTTCTGCGCCTATCAAAGTATGTTGTTCACATGATGCCGACTATGGAGGCTAGGGTGCGTCGATTTGTGCTGGGCCTTGGCCCCTTGGTTATTAATGAGACTGCCACAGTCGCTCTAAATTCTAACATGAACTATGAAAGGATGGTAGCCTTCGCCCAAGATACCGAGGCTCGAAAATTAAAGCACAGGATGGAACAAGAAGGAAATAATAAGGCTCGATCAGCAGGCCACCTTGAAGATTCATTTGGAGGTGAGGGATTAGCGATGCAGAGAGGATCATCAGGGCCATCCCAGTCTTATGCTCAGTCTTCGGCCAGTGCCCCACCATCAGGGCGCAGTCCGCAGCAGAGGAGTCACTTTAGGCCTAGCCAGGACAGCAGGGGGCCCCATCATCAGGGCCGATTGGGAGAGAGACCCCAACAGTAGCAGAGGGTCCCATGCCCTAAATGTGGGAGACTACATTCGGGAGTCTGCTACCTAGATATGCCAATATGCTCCATAACACCTTTACAGAGGCAATTTCCTTATTCCTCAATTTTTGGACCTGCCTGTCAAGAATGCCAACTGGGACTTCTTCATAGGACAGCTCTTTATTGACCTCAATAGTTTCAACCGGCACGATAGTGGACGGATCTCCCACTACTTTCTTCAACATAGACACATGAAAAACTAGGTGTACTAATGACATCTCGGGTGGCAGCTCAAGCTTGTATGCCACCTGATCTTTCCGCTGAACAATCCTGTACGGTCTGACATATCTTAGGCTCATTTCCCTTTCTTCCCGAACCGCATGATACCCTTCATGAGGGAAACCTTCAAGATTACCCAATCATCTTCTTTGAATTCCAAATCCCTGCGGCGAATATCCGAATAAGACTTTTGGCGACTCTGAGCAGTCTTCAACCTTTCCTTAATAATCTTGAGATTCTCCATGGCCTGGTGCATGAGGTCTAGCCCTATCAATTCAGCTTCCCCAACTTTGAACCACCCAATAGGAGACCTACATCTTCTATAATACACTACCTCAAATGGTGCCATTTGGATACTAGTGTGGAAGCTGTTGTTATAAGCAAACTCTATGAGTGGCAAATGATCAACCCAGCTACCTTTGAAATCAAGGGTGCAAGCACGCAACATGTCCTCAAGCATCCGAATAGTCCACTTTGCTTGCCCGTCAGTCTAAGGGTAAAAAGTTGTGCTAAGATTTTGCCTGCGTGCCAAAACCCTGCTGAAATTTCTTCCAAAAGTTGGCCGTGAACTGAGCCCCTCGATCTGAAATGATTGAGACCAGAGTACCATGCAACCTGACTATTTCCTTGATATACAACTTAGAATATTGTTCCACTGTATCAGTAGATCTGACTGGTAAGAAGTGCGTTGATTTTGTGAGTCGATCAACAATCATCCAAATTGAGTCAAACTTACGTGGAGTACGCGACAACCCTACCACAAAATCCCTATTGATCATCTCCCATTTCCATATTGGAATTTCTATGCTTTAAGCCAGTCTTCCGGGCCTTTGATGTTCGATCTTCACTTGCTGACAGTTCGGACATCTAGCCACAAAGTCTGCCACATCCCTTTTCATGTTATTCCACCAATAGACTTCCTTGAGATCATGATATATTTTTGTAGAACCGAGGTGCACGGAATACCTAGAAGTGTGAGCTTCTACCATGATTCTTTCCTGAAGATAGTCAACATCTGGAACACATAGGCGGCCTTGGCACCGTAGTGTACCATCATCCCCTATAAGGGAAAAACCTATGGTCTTGTGTTCATGAATCCCCTCTTTCAAATGCACTAACAATGGCTCGTTGAATTTCTTTTCCTTCACCTTGCCATGTTGAATTAACACACACGCAAGCCTGATCCTTGAAGTATCGCAATACACCGCAAATCCCTTTGTACCCTCTGGCGGGGTTAATACCGGTGCTGCAGTCAATCTTGTTTTCAATTCTTGGAAACTCCTTTCACATGCATCGGACCACTGGAACTTAGCTGCTTTCTAGGTCAATTTAGTCAAGGGAGAGGCAAGAGTAGAAAATCCCTCCTCAAATCGTAGTACCCAGCCAAACCCAAGAAACTACAAATCTTTGTTAGAGTAGTAGACCTGGGCCAATTCTTTACTGCTGTAATCTTTTGAGGATCAACCATAATTCCTTCTCGGTAGACGACGAGACCCAAAAATGCGACAGATTCAAGCCAAAATTCATATCTTGAAAACTTTGCATATAGCTGATGTTGCTGGAGAGTCTGTAGAACCGCCCTGAGATGGCCAACATGGTCCTCCCGACTTCGGGGGTACACAAGAATATCGTCAATAAACACGATCACAAAGGAGTCTAGAAAAGGCTTAAAGACTTGATTCATAAGATCCATGAATGCTGCCGGGACATTTGTTAGCCCAAAAGACATCACCAGAAATTCAAAGTGCCCATACCAAGTTCTGAAAGCTATTTTCCGAATATCCCGCTCCCTTATCCTCAATTGATGATATCTAGATCGCAAGTCAATTTTTTGAGAAACATGAAGCACCTTGCAATTGATCAAACAAGTCATCTATTTTTGGCAATGGGTACCTATTTTCTATTGTGACCTTATTGAGTTGCTGGTAGTCAATACACATTCGCAGCGACCCATCCTTCTTTTTGGCAAAGAGAACCGGAGCTCCCCAAGTCGACACACTCGGTCGAATGAAATCTCTCTCTAAAAGATCCTTCAGTTGTTCATTCAGCTCCTTCAGTTTTTTCGGTGCTATTCTATAAAGTGGAATAGATATAGGTTGGGTGCTTGACATCACATCTATCCTAAAATCAATCTCCCTATCTGGAGGGATACCATGGAGCTCTTACGGAAACACATCAGGAAATTCATTCACAATTGGCACAGATTCAAGGGTAGGCACATCAGATGTAGTGTCCGTAACTCGAAACAAATGATAAATGCACCCTTTCCTAATCATCTTCGAGGCCTTAAGGTAAGAAATAAACCTACCTTTTGGCATGACATTATTCCTTTCCCACTCAATAGCTAGCTCGTTAGGGAATTCGAGTCTCATGACCCTAATTTGGCAATCAAGTTTGGCAAAGCATGAATAAAGCCAATCCATTCCCATTATTACATCAAAATAAACCATCCCCAATTCAATAAGATTGGCCATGATATCCCGGCCACGTATTGTGACCACACAACCCTTGTAAACCCATGCGGTTATAATAGACTCGCCGATTGGAGTAGATACAGAGAATGACTCATGAAGCTATTCTGGTTCTATCCCGAAGTTTGAAGCAACATATGGGGTAACATATGACAAGGAAGACTTGGGATCAATAAGAGCATATACATCATAAGATTGAGTAGTCAATATACATGTGACAACATCTAGGGAGGCCTCTACACTCTGACAACCACTCATGGCATAAAACCGGCTGGGTCTCCCCGAACCCTATGCACCACCCCTAGCTGCACCCCGCCCAGTGTGTGCTGGAGAGCCTTATGCAGAAGGGTGTGCGGAAGAAGTGGAAACTGTAAGACTGGATGACTGAGCTGTACCCCTACCCGCTCCTTGGCAGGACGCACGACGGTCCCTCTAGCTTTCCACCATTTGGTCCCTATGAAATCTGTATCCTTGTTTCAATCTATATGAAAACTATTCTATTTCATCTTGGTTATATTATTGACTATGTGGCCATGGTTAATATTATAAAGGTCATGTTGTGTCTATGGATTATGTGTTTGCAATTAGGACTTGTTTTCTGGGGCTCTCTGACAGGTGGATAGGCCTAGATACAAAGGGAACTCTGGCGAAATTTTTAGAAATTTAGGGAGTTAGCAAAACTCGTAACTATTGAAATATCCCATGATTGTGAGACACTGGGAGTTCATGTGAAATTGCTAGTAGGGGAACCTTGACCCTCATTCGAGGACGAATGATCCTAAAAGGGGGAGAATGTGAGGCCCGTGAAAGATTTTTTCTATAAACCAGAAAGCTCGTAGTGCCAAATTAGGAATATGTGTTAGAAATATGTAAGTCGCGGTTCGAACCCTTTTAGACTAAGCCATGCATTAAAAAGTCAAGAAATTATGTTTTCCAGAAAAGTGCAATTCCGCAGCCGAGAATGCGGTCGTATATCAAGTATGCGGACCGCATTTCTACCGCAGAGTGAGTCAGTGTGTTAGCCAAATTTGAAGTCAACTATGTGGTTAATTATGCGATCGCATAACCAAAATGCGGATCGCATAGTCGTCGCATAATTTTCTAGGGATTTTGTGAAGGGCAGTTCTGCGATGCATTATGCGACCGCTGAACGTGAATGCGGACCACATTTCTGCCGAAAACCCAGTCAGTGTGCCCAGTTTTTGGGAGCATTTTTACGGTCCATTCTACGGATCGCATTTTGACTTTGCGATCGCAAATGCAATCGCAAATCTGACTCAGGCTCTTATTTTCTAAATTTTAAAATCCAACCCCACCCACCGTTCAAAACACCGCCATAGGCCATTTTCTATTATTTTTCACAACATAGAGAGAGAGAGAGAGAAAGAGAGAGATGGAGTTCTAGAGTGAGAAGGAGTAACATTCATCAAGCTCTCTCTAAATCCATGCCCAAATCCTTGAAGATTGTTAATGGAGGCTACTAGGTCTTCATCCTAATTGGTAAGTAACTTTACCCTCATCAATAATTTCAAACATTTCTGTTAAAGTAAGCAATTAGCACATGGGTACATGGATATAAGGCTAGAAATCTTGCATGCATAAGTAACAATGGGGTATGGGAAGATGATGAATTCAAAAGATGGTAATTGGAGTAGAAAGTGATAAAATCTCTCACAAAAGGAACCAACAACCACAATGTACACCTAGTGCTTGACAATATGCTCATATAAGCTAGAATCTTAGTCGTATCTCTAATTCTTGGCTAAATTTATAGCTCTCATAAAATAGATTGAAGTTGCTAGGGATTTTCGGAATTTATTGTAAGGAATTAAGGGAGACTCCATTGAGGTATGTATGGATAACCCTTTTATTTTTAGTGTTGAATTCTTAGTGTTCAAATGGTTGGCTTGAAATTTCAAATTGATTCTACTTGATTGATTGCATTAATGTGTTGGGTGACGGACTTTTGTTCCATATTGTTCTATGTGTTTATTTCGATTCATGATAATTGATAAGGTGATCATGTCTTTCAAGTATTCGTTATTTTGTTAAGCATGTGCATGTCTTGTATGATAGCCCTTGACAAATGAATGATGGAACTACATGAACAAATTGACAAAGGGAAGACTTGTGTTGTGTTGATATATCTAGGTGCCAAGGAACAAATAAATGAAAAGAGGTGTTGTACCAGGTGTGGGAAAAAGATGGAAGGAAATGAGAACCAAAGAGTAATAAAAAGAGGTTATGTCCCAAGTGAGATTTCTTAGCCGATCGGGCCGAGATCGGATGCTATGTTGTACACATGGTGGCATTTATATTGGGTTCCAGAACATTATTGTGAATATGGATATGTCTCACTTGGGATGGCTTAGCCGGTCGGGCCGAGACAGGACTCCGTGTTAACAACCCCACAGTGGCATTATATTTTAAATATATGGTATTTGGCACTAAAGAATATTAACCTAAAAGAACGGAAAGACTTAACCAAAAATTATGTGAAACTTATTTGGTGCTCCTCCTTGAACTTCTATGATGTAATTGTTGATGATGTAACTGTCTTCCATTAGTCCACTATTCATCCTATTAAGAATTCTGTTTGCCATATATACTAGTACTATTCGACAGTACTAATGTCCCTTTTGCTGGGGGCGCTACATCTTTGAATGGATGCAGGTGGTTCCGTTGCTGATAGTGTCGATCGCAGATAGTGGTGCACCCTTGTTCTCTTCTCAGCTATCTCAGTGAGCCCCCATTCCTCCCAAGGGTTTGTAGCTCTTCTTTGTGTAAGTTATTACATGTTGAGGTATGGTGGGGGCCTTGTTGCCGACATCATCATTTTGGTCTCTTGTACCTTTAGAGGCTCCGTAGATGTTTTTATGGGTCATGTATGGGTGCCGGGGTGGTCTTAGAATCACGTTGTATTTTTGAAACTTTTCGTTTTAGACTGTCAACTGTATATACTTTTGTGAACTAAGCTATGGCATGTACTAAATTATAACTGTACGGAAATCTTGGAAGTTTAAACTACGGCTTAATGTTGTGTTATAAAATAAGACGTCCCTGATCAAATGTACAACCCCTTTTATCCTTCAATTACATTAAACGGAATCGGGCCCCGAAATTTTATCGAGTTAGGTAGGAAGTGTTCAGGTAAGGCTTGCTCGATCGGGTTTCCTCGGTCGTGCTCCCTGAGTTTGGGGCGTGACACTTGGGCACGGGGTTAACTCTCAAGCTTAGGAAAAAACTTATTGATTTTCTTAAAGCTAACGTTAATTGTTTCGCTTGGTCCCATCTTGATATGACAAGGATCCCATCATAGGTAACCATTAATAAGCTGAGTTTGGTCTTGAAGTTGTATTCGGTTAAATAGAAGAGAAGGCCACAGTCCTAGGTCAAATACGCGTTCATCAAGGATGAGGTACCCAAACTTCTAAAAATAGGATCCATCCGGGAAATTAAATACTCGGATTGGTTAGCTAACGTTGTAGTAGTGCCTAAAAAGGAAATAAACTAAGAATGTGTGCGGATTATAAAGACATGAATAAAGAATTCCCTAAGGATCCTGTCCCTTTGACTAATATCAATCAAATGATCGACACGGTGACTGGGCACGAGATACTCAGCTTTATCGACGCCTGCTCCAAATACAACTAAATTCGGATGGACCCGGACGACCAAGAAAAGAGTTCTTTCATTACCAAATTTGGCACCTGCTGTTATAACGTAATACCGTTTGTATTAAAGAATGTCGTTGCTACTTACCAATGCCTAGTAAAACGGATGTTCGAAGAAAAAAATAGGGAAATCAATGGAAGTTTATATTGATGATATGTTGGTCAATTCCCTGCGAGAAGAGGACCGTTTGAAATATTTGCAGAAACCTTCGACATACTAAGGAAATTTAACATGAAGATAAACCCAGAGGAGTGCGCATTCGGGGATGGATCAGGAATATTCCTAGGGTTCATGGTATCTAATCGGGGGATTGAGATCAACCCTAACAAAATAAGGTCCCTAGAGGACATCAATGTGGTGGATAATGTCAAGGCAGTTCAAAGACTGACCAGGCGCATAACCGTACTGGGCCATTTCATCTCGAGGTCCTCGGACAAACTCCATCGATGTTACTTGCTATTGAATAAGAAGAAGAACTTTTCTTGGACCCCGAAATGCCAGCAAGCTTTGGAAGAACTCAAACGGTACCTATCAAGCCCCCCTCCCGCGCTGCACACTCTAAAGGCAGATGAATAGTTGTACCTCTACTTGGCGGTTTCCGAGGTAGCGATAAGTGGTGTCTTAGTCCAAGAGGAAGAAGGTACATAATTTCCTATTTACTATGTTAGTAAAACTCTAGGTGAGGCCGAATCAAGGTATACTCTCCTGGAAAAGTTAGCGCTCTCTTTTCTGAGCGCTTCTATGAAGCTAAAGTCGTACTTCAAATTCCACCCTATATGTGACGTAACCTCTTAACTGTTGAGGAATATCATGCATAAGCTCAAGCACTCAGACCGGTTGGCCAAATAGGCCGTGGAAATTAGTGGGTACGATATTGAGTACCGACTCAAACCGCCATAAAATCTCAAATTTTGGAAGACTTCGTGGCCGACTTTACACTGGCCTTAATAACCAAAGTTGAAAGGGAACTATTACTCACTTTGGGGACTACTTTGGGAATCTGGACCCCCTTCACGGACAGTACCTCCAACACGAAGGGTTCTGGGCTCGGTATCATATTAAACCACCTACGGGAAATAAAATTAGGCAGTCTATTCGAACTATGAAATTGACTAACAATGAGGCCAAGTATGAGGCCATGATGGATGCAAGAGGTACTTGGACAAATTTCAAGTAATCTTACACCAATTTAGGGAATGGACCCTACAGCATGTACTCCGAGATAAAAGGGTGAGACTGATGCACTAGCTAACTTGGGTCGATGCCGGTGAATTCAACTTGGGAGCAGTGGTGAAACTAATGAATTGGGTGATAGAAGAAGGTCACGCCCTAGTGAAATCGATGAGTCTAACTTGGGACTATAGAAACAAATATGTAGACTACTTGAAGATAGGAAAATTGCCTTCAGATCCCAAAGAGTCAAGAGCCCTGCGCACCAAAGCTGCTAGATTTAGTTTGGTCGAAGGGGCATTGTTCAGGAGGTCCATTTTTGGCCCACTAGCCAAATGCTTATGACTGAGAGAGACCGAATACGCCATGGGAAAAGTTCACGAGGGTAGTTGCCAGAACCTTTCGGGGGTAAAAACTTGGTTCAGAAGCTAATCAGAGCCGGCTACTACTGGACCAAAATGGAGAAGGATGCGAAAGACTTCGTACAAAATGCGATGAGTGTCAAAGGCACGCCCCGAAAATCCATCGACCGCGAGAAACATTCCATTCGGTCCTATCTCTATGGCCATTTATGAACTGGGGAATGGACATCGTCAGTCTTCTTCATAGGCACATGGTAAAGCTTAATTTATACTATTCATGGTTTATTATTTTTCCAAATGGGTTAAGGCTCAGGCGTTCAAGAGGGTCCGAGAGAAAGAAGTTATTAACTTCATCTAGAATCACATAATATGTCTATATGGGATAGTGGCCGAGATTGTTTGCCACAACGAAAAGGCAAGGTAAGTAAGTTTTTCGAACATAAAGAAGATACTATCAATGCCTTATCGCCCTAGTGGAAGCGGACGTGGAATCGATGAACAAGACTATACTCCAAAACCTAAAAAAGAGGTTGGCCAGTTCAAAAGGAAAATGAAAGTATATTTTGCTCGAAGTACTGTGGGCATACCGTACGACTTCGAAATCAAGCAATGGGGCCACCCCATTTTCTCTAGTCTACGGGGCTAAAGCCTTAATACCAATCGAGGTGGAGGAATCAAGCCTCAAATTCCAATATGCTATAGAAGAGTCAAAAGGTGAGTCTATTATCACGAGTTTAGAATCATTGGACGAAAGGCGGGAGGCCGCCACGGTTCGGTTGGCCGCCTAGAAGCATCAAGTAGGAATGTACTATAACCGAAAGGCCAACCTCCGACATTTTCAAGTCGGGAACTTGATGTTTAGAAAGGTAACACTACACAACAGGAACCCATGTCGACGCCCCCCTTTTTCCCCCCTTCTTTAAAAAGAAAGAAATCGGGTGTACGATATTATGGACAAAACAACTCTTATTCCCTTTTTGAGGAATCGGGTTATGGAATTTGAAGAGTCGCCACCTAATGAT